>JAXFYO010003922.1:0-10691 GCA_034768055.1 Saccharina latissima
CCTCGGACAGATCATCGATTCCTGCTTCATTATCTAGAAACTTCAGGGCAGACGATCTGTATTATCTGTATTATTTGTATGATCTAGCTCATGTTGCCGGGTGGGAGCCGTATAAACCTGCATGATCTACAGTAGGACATGTTTCCTGGATTGGATCTGAACTATAAAGATCCTGCACAAAATATCATAACGGCATGTTCAGCTCTAGATGATCTACAGTAGTTAGATAGATAGATCATGATCTGTCTGTCTGAGGTGTGAAGTCGTCTGAATCATGATCATGAATAGACCCACTTGCTGTGTGTTTTCTTCACGCCGGTAACCCATGAACCATGTGGGCAACAACACATAAAATATAGTTACAACTACAAACCGAGAAGCGCGGTGTCACTATTATCAGCAATAGCTGTTCAGGTTGAACGGGCCTGCAACACGAGCAACATATCATGGCACCATGCTGCGAGCTTGTTCTAGGACTGCTCGCAGTGTAGTTCTGCATACTGCTGTAGTTCTGGTTCTGCATGTATCATCCGCTCGGCAGCAGCGGCGGGTCATTACGGGCTACGGATAGCCGATGCTGTTTCAGTTGTCCTTTTGCATCTCTCAAGTCCCTGAAAGCCCCTGTCATGCTTTTCATGCGGGGCTAGAAGACGGCCGAAACAACTTCTCCGACCGTTGACTATACCGTACCGGAACACCGTACCGTAGGTCAGTGACGGATGGATGTGTACCGCACGCATTTTCCAGATCAGCTACAAACTCACGACTGACACTTAGCGGAAGTCGCAATATCACAAAAGGGTGCATGGTTAAGGCTACCAGCGGGAGAGACGATTTCCCGCTATATATAATTGGCCGCACCCGCGGGCAGGCTTTCTTGGGACGACGACCCAGCAGACAAGCGTTTGGAATTTGGATATACCGGACACACGAACTGCTACGGTCTAGTGTAGATCATGTTGCCGGGTGGGGGCCATGAAATCTGCATGACCGAGGACATGCTGGCATGGGTTGGATCTGTACTATTAAGATCCTGCACAACATATCATAACGGCAGGCTAGGATCTAGATCATCTAGATCGTGATCTGCCCGAGGTGAGGAACAATTCCTAACGGCTATTAATAGTGTGGATTTATCACAAAAATATTTAATTTGGATACACCCTGCGTATCTACGTATCGACATGGACACCTTTTGGCCGCCTGCGGTCTCTCTAACGCAGCGCGGCTTCGTGCCTGGTGTGAACAGTACTTGTCACTCTATAGTGCCCCTGTATATATAGTGCCGGTTGCCCGCTTACAGTAGTGCCTGTGGAATCGCTTGGCACAAAAGCGATTCACCAGCATGGTAGTTTGCGGAGCGAGTAGTGCCGGTTGCCGCTATAGTGCCGGTATTGTTGGCTATTATAGCGCATACCGTACCGGCACTATACAGGGACCGGCACTATTACTGTACCACTCTGTCCGGAATCAAAGGACCGTTTGTGTACAGTATTGGTCCGTCGGTCGCGCGGCGGCGGGGGGTCGGCTGACGCTCGGGAGAGCCGGTCCTCCGGGGGGCCTACTGAAACTGACGTACCGGTAGTTGTGAAGAGCCGTTTGGACACCATCATCACTACACCGCGCTATTAATGAATACCGGTAAGGATATCCTAACCGTTAAGGATATCTCAACTGTTAAGGATATCCTAACGGTCCTTATATTTCCGGAGATGTTGGCATATGTATGTACCAGGTATATATATATATGTATCATCGGTATATCATAACGAGATTCGCCCATTTTCAAGTTTCGCCCGCAGGCAGACTGCGGGAAAAACATGGGCACATCGGACAGACCAGATAGATCAGATCCCCACTCGATGATCTAGATCTTTCAGGGAAGACAGATTCCTGATCTGTATGATCTGTATATATGATCTAGCTCATATTGCCGGGTGGGAGTCGTAAAATTTGCATGATCGAGCACATGTGTCCTGGGTTTGATCTGTACTGTATACATATCCTGCGCAGCATCTCACAACGGCAGCTGAGGATCTAGATGATCTATCTGTAGATAGATTATCTAGATCGTGATCTCTCCGATGCGTGGAAGACTGGATTCGGCAGTTCAAACGTTCTAGAACTGTAAACCATCAGCACGAAAAAAACAAATCCCACGTTACAGCGGTACCACTTTGGACGGAAATGTAAGGACCGTCTGCGTATAAATAGGAAGACCAAACGGCCCTTACATTTCCGCCCGGAGTGGTATTTCATTTTGTATCTTGCAGCGATGTGTAATACTCGCATGTACGATTTGGCAGATAAAAGTGAGAACGTACCGGTAATACCGCAAAAACCGCCAATTGTGGAAACCGCTCGCAACTCGCAAGAACCGCGGCCGAAAACCGAAAGCACTCAGCGATAATAGAGTTTCCGCTAATATATGGAGGCGTTTTCCACCAGGGGCCAGCTCAACAATCTCGAAACTGCATTAAAAAATGTAAAACCGCGCATCGTCGACCCGCCCTATGTGCAGGAGGGTCCGGCACAAAGTTTTGTGGAGGGTGCGGGTCTTATTGGTCGAGGCTGGCCTTTCGGCCGCCCGGAGGTTTTTTGGGAAAACGCCTCCAAAACACACGGCGGAGCCGCGTGACTGCCCCTGCCGACCTCGAGACCCTCAAAGGGCAGGGGTTAGGGTTAGCGTTAGGGTTAGGTCAGGGGTCGGGTTGGTCTCGGCCGACGTGTAAAGTTGAAATTGACCACACGCGGCCTGCACAAAGTTATGTGCCGGGTCCTCCTGCACATAGGGCGCGCCCCCATCGTCACAGCAGTGTATGTATCTCCCACGTCGCCATGGCGGTACGATACGACACGAGTCATTCGTATAGCCATGTACCCGGTACTTGGCGAGATACAAGTGACACATGGTTATGGCGAGCAAAACATCGTGGCGCCAGCAATGCAGCAATGGGGTCTCATGTCTTCACACCGGTCCAACCGTTCAAACCATTTGCGCCTCAAACAAGCTTCAAAAGATGCTCTGCTCCATACGAAGGAACTTACGGACCGTTCTTTACGTACGTACTGCCCTGCTGTGCTGTGGCGAGTGGCGAGTGTGGGGGAGCCCAACCGCCAGATAGATCAGCAGTCAGGCTATTGATACCATGTGTTGTGGTGGCAAGGGTTAACAGAGGCGATGCTACCGAGGAAGCACTATCAGCATGCGCGTGGCATGAACTGGGAGCTAAAGTTTTGTTTGGTCGAGGGCCGAGGACACTCGTACCTTGCGTGGAATGCATATCAGGGTGATAACCACCAAGCAACGCGAGTCAACACAGAAAGAACAAGTGAATAAGTGCGGCGTAATTAATTGTTTTCGCCACGGAATTCAAAACTTGGCAGGCTTGCTTGATATCGTACGAGCAAGTTCACTGCTGCTGTACATGAGCTGCACCTGGACTCTCGCGTTTCCTGGTCGACCCTTTTGTTTTCCTTCTTGCGAACTGGCGCCTCGGGCGCCGTCTTGGAACGAAGCCATGCTCGCCAGAGATATCCGACGGTGTGATGTCCTGTCTGCTACGAGTACGAGTCGTAGCGTCGTATCATGAGAGCATACAAAAAAAAAAAGGCGGGGTCGAAAGTGAAAATGGCACTTGGAACGTTTCCCAAATACCTTTATAAAACCCTTCAGAATAAGGCACATACAAAATGAGATGCTTCAAGAAGGTTTCTCTTTTCTGTGGAGGCCGAAGGTATTGGCGAGGCCGCCTGTGGAGTGGGCTGTGATTCCAGGTCTGCGCACGATTCGAGAAGGGTACCCGACCGAGTGCGGCCCCCGTCTCGGCACCAAGCCGCCAGAACTCTCCCCAGCTGCTCTGTGTGATTCCCAGTCGCCCAGCCCAGCGCTCGGGCTGCAACGCTCCTTTCGTGCGACGTTATTTTCGATTTTTCACCGGGTGGAGGTTTGGACAGGGTCCCCAAGACCGGCTTCACACCCCCGCTTGCTCGATCAAGGAAGGCTCCAATCAACGCAGCCGGCCGGGTCTCCATATCTTTCCCGGGCATCCGCAGTTTAACGGGTTTGGGGGCGCGCGCTCCAGCAGCTGTGCGCCTCGCCGGCGTGCGCAGGCTGCGCTCCGTTTGGCTTGTGGCGAGGGCTTAGGTGAGTGAAAGTCAGGAAGTGGATACCACTTTCACGACTCGGACTGTTGTTGTACACTTGCACGAGAAGCAAGCGTGAGAAAGTGATACCGATCCGATTCAAGCAGTATGCTCCGCCCAACCAAGTGCATCCCTCCCAGCGAGCGTAGAGTTCGACGCCACGGCGATCCGCACCGGCGCTGTGTGATACAGTGGTGGACCGAGACAGGGTTTAGAATCGTAGCACTCTGTTTACCTCCACGACGAGTCGAGCACTCTTGCTCTATCTTGTACACGTGAGAATATCGGTCTCATAAAAGTGGGGCACGACTCAAAACATGCTTTCATTACGTACGATGTACCGTGTGCGTCTGGGCGGAATTTTATAACGACCGATACGTACTGCTAGTTATACACGAATGGTCCTTATAATTCCGTCCAGCAGTAATTCTCACCTGGCACGTACTCTGGGCGTAAGTATAAGGGCCGCTTGATTACATATTAGTATGTACACGGTCCTTATGTTTCGTTATGAACATGTACCGACGCCCGACACGACTGGCTACTGCTGCTGTTGCTGTATGCACCCCTGGAGCTGCTGTACCTGGAATTGAAACTACAGCAGCAGCCGAGTACCTGCTGCTGTATTCTATCCAGGTGGTTACGTATCATACGTACAGACGAGCACACGTAAGAGTGTAAGAGTACATCTTATGAAATAACCAGGAGACGTGTCCGGCAAGGGAAAGCGGGCGCTGTCAACGGTGTAGGACCGAGTATTCCACACTAAAACCTAGTAGTTTGGTGTCAACCAAGGGGCGAGAGTGCTGTCTCTTTGACATCTTTGCACCTTATACGCGTACGTGTATCTCCTAAATCTCCGACGAAACCAGGAATAACATCGGGCTTCGACGCTTCGACTGCTGTTTGTCGTTGCTGCTGCTACTCTGGTTGCTGGTGTTCTTGTAACTTTTGCGTTACAAACGTATGATACCTGGTATGGATTCGTTGTCAACCTAACGGTGCAGAGAACACAACTACGAGAGGGAGGGAGCGAGGGTGTAAATGTAAATGAACTAAATGTTAACAGACAAGGTCGAGAAGCCCAAAAACTGGAAATCACTAAAGGTACGTATTCGTATTTATATGATACGTAGACGTAGACGTAGACTACTCGATTCATACACGAATACCCGGTGCTACACTACAGTACGTACGTACGTACACGTAGGCCTTGAACTTTCAGCGGAAAAAATGAGATTTAGGCAAATTCAGTTCAGGCATTTTTTAAGGCGTGCACAGACCCTACATTTTTTTCCTCCTTTCCCCGTATTTTGATTTTGGGAGTTCCTAACTAACGGCGTTATTTTTTAGTGCCTGAAAGTGCCTTAGGCGCACGGCTGGGAAAGGATATGCGAATAGGCAACATAGGGATGAAAGCAGTACTTCAGGCGTGCCTGCTTGAGAAAAGGTAGTCCATAGTCCAGGCAACATTTCACGCAAGCCTGAAATGCTACGAGTAGGGGCCTAGCGTCAAGCGAAGAACAGTCGCTTTCCGAAATGTGAACTAGCGAGAGAGTGTAAAGTTAAAGTTATACTGTGAACTAAGCATTAATAGGAGTAGACACATCACGTAGGCACATCGCTCCACAATCAGAGTCAATCCGATCGGTCAACTATTGTAGTTACTAGTAGTAGTTTCAACACTTACGTGAGTTAGCCTAGCGGCAAGCGAAGAAGAGAGTCGCTTTCAGAAATGAGAACTAACTGCTCGTAGTGAGTGTAAAGTTATACGGTGGATTACGCATGAATACGAGTAGACACATCGCTCCACCATCAGTGCCGATCTGATCGGTCAAGTATTGTAGTATATAATAGTAAGTAGTAGTTTCAACACGTGCGTGAGTTAGCCGAACGGGCAACCTCTTTGTTGTGTGTCTGAAACATCCATCCATCCCGCGGAAAAAAACGTTGTTTGTTGTACCCTGGTATTTCATTACTAGAGGTAGGAAGATCTGGGCGAAAATATGACTCGCCCACTGACCACTCCCAAGAGTTTCCTCGCTCTTCGTATCGTCATCAACATTCGCTAAGGAGAAGCGATACCCTCGTTACACACATATAATTTACCACACACAAATCAATGCATACAACATCGGGAACAATGTACGGAAGAACCATTGTATCGTCGTGTGACCGAAGGTAGGGGCGTACGCTGTACGTAGCAGTTTCGCCCTTCCATCTACGCCCCCGCCCTTGACCGAGCTGCAAATTAAGCACGACGAAAACTGCGTGCATATCGGCTCACGACAAAGAAAGGCAAAATCCATCTCAACAACTGCCCTCAATACCAACATTATGGACGGGGGGCTGCACCATACGTACCTACGTGTGCCGAAAGATTTGAGACAAAATATGCAAAGAAACGATAATAAAATACAGACACGGAGGCACAGTGCATGCTGTATAATATATATAGCCCCGACAAGAACACAACAAACTGAGTGCACAGACAGACATAAGTCCAACCAGTTTTTAGTAACACCGCTACCCCTGAAGCTAGCGAGAACGCAAAATGCCTGTCAAATGGAGGGGTCGCGAGAAACCAAGTCATCAACCACACCGCTCAGAAAAATGTAATGAGCGTACATAACAAAAAACGAGGTGGGTCTCACAAAAATCTGGCCCACTGGCGACAACCCTCGCAAGCTACACGAATACTTCCCTAAACATTTCCGATTGACACTAAAACGTAATGGCAGTGACTTCAGCGAAGTCCTAAATCTAGGTCACAAACCCTCACAAAACACCTTTTGTTGAAAACGAAGGCCGCGCACCCATAGTGTTCGGGTATGCTGCAAACTATCAACAAAGAGGCATTTGTTACACAGGCCTAGACAAAAACAAAAAAGGTGGCGAAACATTTCGGGAGTCACACCGCACGGAGCGGGGCCACCAGAAGTCGATCGGTGAGCGTTTCAAACTAAACCGCTACACGGAACCAACACCCAATTTTGACAGTAAACATCGACGTCACATTATTCGAACACCCCCTCTATCGTTGCTGACTAACACAGCTGTCACACCGGCGACGAATTCGACACGCATCGCACAACTGACAAATGAAGACGTGTAGGGTCGTATCGAAAACACGCAAATGAAACACGACAAAGCGTTCAAAACCCGAATAGAAGCAAACGAATCAATCTGCTCGTGAAAAGTGCTCTCATCTGCATGCTGTAATTCCGGCGACACAACCCCTCCGATTGTACCCCGAACGCGGCGCTTAATCCCAAAAATCAGCCGTACAGCTCGAATCAAAGCCGCACAAATCAAACTTATTTTCTAAAACAAACATGAAACGCCCCATTCCTCATGCTTCAAGGCCAACTCGTACAACAGAGTAGGGGGCATACTTAAAGCTACTGGCACAACTAGGAAGTGCACTAGTGATACACAACACTCGGTAGATTAAGTCCCAGCTATGTAAGTACATGGGTAAATCAAAAATGCAAAAGAGTGGAAATATATTGCCAACTTAGTAGCGCGCTTCGTGTCTGAGATTTCTACAAGACCGGGAGCGATGGAGTAAAGGCCGACAGTGCGTGCCAATACTAAAAAAAACGAGCACAGGAACAACGGCCAACTATATGACGGGCCGAGCAGTCCCTAGCGCAATACGTAAGGGGCATGTAAACTCGCTGCGACCGGGTGAAGCACTCCACATGGCGTCATGACACCAATACGTCTGTGGTGGACTCAAAGTGGGGGCAAGACCACTCAACGAAATCCGATTCCCAACTTCTTCGAAAGAGTTCGCACCAGCAAAAAAAATCAAAAAATCCCGCAGGATGTGGAAGGCTTCCCTCCGCCAAACAACCCCACGAAATAAGCCTTTCACGCAATCCCAACTACAGCTGCCAACACTGGATCGACCAGGGGGGGACCAAAACGCCCGCCCTAGGCTCCACGACGGACATCAATAAAACCGTTGTCACACGTTCCTCCGTGCGTAAAGAAATCGAGGTTGCTCTGCAAGATGTCCCTGACGTCGATCTTTGCCGCGTTCGAGTTCATGACCGAGGGGTCAATCGAACAAGTGTAGTGCGGCTTCACCAGCGGGATCTCCCAGATGGACGCAGTCCTGAACAAGTGCTGGGACACCCAGGTCTGAGGGTCGATGAACCACACCCCCGGGGTGTTCCTGGAGTAGGCGAGCGCCGCCATCAACTACAAAAGGACGGAAGGAACAAGCAGTGGAAGAAGACAGCATAAAAGGGTGCCTGCTTTAGTTTCTGCAAATCACGTTATGTTTTATCATGATACGTTTTATACATACGTCGATTAAGTAACATACTAAGTATTAAAGTACATGAGAATATATTACATTGGGGGACCATCTCATTATTTTGAACGACTTGTTGGTATTTGCTCCTCTTTGTAATACCAAATACATTGTGGGTTGTGACAAAAAAAAATAGCGAGAGCAGTACGCACACGACACTCGTTCGGCCTCGTGCCAGTTGGAACTTTGTAAGTTATCGAGAATACAACCGATTTAGAAGCAATGTTGGTACGTATATTTATATTTCCCCATGAAAAGTATAAATAAATACGTACAAACTAATAAAATAGAAAATATTGAAATACCATACCAACACGAAACTTTCATGGCTGCTTACCTGGGGAACAGCAGACATGTCACGTGTCATACCCTCGAGCACACCCCCCTGCTCTCCACCGGCCATCAAAAACTCGCGGAGCTCGGCGTTAGCGCCAACCGGCAAGAACAGGTCGGTGTTGAACGTGAAAGACGGCGATTCGAACCCGAGCACCGCGGCGGTCTGGCTGGCGAGCGCGCGATCGACAGTGCCGCTTCGCGCGTTTCCGTGCACCACGAGAAGGTCTCCGTGGGTGGAGTGTGTGTCCTTCGACACGAACTGCTTCGATACGATGGAACCGGGCTTCATGTAGAAGATGAGGCTTGTGTCGACGCCGCAGTAGTGGTCCGCCAACAAGCTGGCGGTGAAAATGTCTTTCGTGCGGTGAACGGTGACTCCAGGGAGGGTACCAACAGCTCTGGTCAGCCGACAACAGTGTTAAAAAGGGGCGGAAGAGCAGGAAAGGACCCAAAGACCATTGTAAACATTAATGATCGTGCGTTTAAAAAATGAGTAACAATACTTCATGGCAATCAGCAATCACAACAGACAAGGTCAGAACAAAACAACCCATGGGTCCAGAACGGATTTACAAAAAAAAAACATCCACTTCACGAATAGAAATCAGAGTCTACCCCCCCTAAAAAAAACACTCGTCGTGCAAAACTGTTGTCGGGCTGGATTATCACCTGTCGTACGAGTCGAAAGCTGCGTTGTCGGCTGCTACCGCCACCCTCATTCCAGGAAGAAACTGAAGAACGCTCATCACCGCAACCTCAACCTCGTCTACCTCGTCCAGAGATCCAGCAATAAACGCGCACAGGTTTCCTCGAACCAGGTCATTAACGTAAGGAAGTACTGATGCTTCAGAAAACATGGATAGCGCGTCCGAAGCGCTTTCTCCTTCCGAGACCGTCGTTGCTGTCAGACGGCGGTATACACCGCCCTCAACAGGCAGACCGGTATCGCACCTAAACATAAAACATGGTGCAATGGGACGGAGGAGCACATTAGACCGAGATCGAGATGAGTTTGAATTCAAGGCCAACGCAGAATAGACCGTAGTCTAACGGGAGAAGGGCTCCCAACTCAGTTACGAGTATAAGGCGAATAACATCAACATGCTTCGAGCATTCAACAGCGTCGTTTGTTAGGGAGAAGACAGCCTGTTGTCAAGATCATCACAAAAAAAAAAGCACCGGAAGGGAAACGCCTCCAGCTCGCTCGCGAGTCTAAAATACTAAGTTCCTCGGATACCACAAACTGATAAAAAGAGCCCTCCAGTCCCCAAAGAACCAGGAGTTGATATCAGCTACTAGCCGGACCACTACAACTTTACGTAGTACATTACACCCAAAATTCAACTTCCTGTGTATAGTACAGTAATATAAGGCTACTCGTAGCATAACTTGAGGAATTCCGTCAGTCGGAACTTGTGCACTCAAGCAACAACCAGAAGTCACAATGGACTTACATGATCGCGCGTTGAGCAGCGCTGTCGGCGTCGAAAGCGGACTCCTCATCGGTGTAGCAAACACGGCAATAGTTTCCGAACGCTCCATCTGACGCTTCACAACCCAACGTTCCGTAAGGGACACCGTCCGCGCAAGAATCGTCACACACACGTCCCGTGATGCCGTTGCTGTCGGTACTGGGGCAGTCGTCCTCGTCGCAGCTGTTCAGGGCAGTAGCAAGGGCGGGGATCAGGTACTACAGGTGGCACACATCAAGTACAATGTATGGAGCCGAATGAAGAGAAGCGACGAAGAAAAACTGGTGTCATTAAACGAGGATATTGTTGTCACGGGACAACAAGCAGCGCTACAGGGTCACATCCACACAGTTTACACGGTTAACTCACAAATTGTTCCTCCACTTTTGTTCCCTTTGCCACTTAGGAATCTC
>JAXFYO010004175.1:0-11290 GCA_034768055.1 Saccharina latissima
CCCCTTCCTAGCTCACTTCTCTATCTGGCCCTCATCATCCCAGCCTTCCATCGGCTCTACTTAGTCAACATCTTCAGAGGTTAATAATAATATAAATAAGAGGTCTTTCCACATCGAAGAGGAAGCTTGCTTCCGGGCTCGGCAACGTACCTGCAATTATATTCCCTTCTATCAACAGTCTTCGGCCCTACGCTTCTTTACATACTGCTGTAGTACGAATTGATCGATTTCACCCACCCTTACACGCCAGTATTGATTGAACACGCGAATAAAGCATGAAACGAACTATATACGTACGACTCGTACTGCGTGTAACGTTTCTCCAAATGTTTCGGTGTACGGCAATGCATCGTACGCGGGGCCTTGGTAGCTACCAGTATGTATTATTCCGATGATCGACTAAAAAATACTAAAATTGCTGGTGGTGGGCTTTGGGGGTGCCATGTGTGCTATCGAGGACAAGAAGGCAAAGCATATATATGCGGTGTGTTGGTTTGTGTAACGTAACATTTTGTACACGTTCCCGAGGATTTTTCCAAGGGGTTCACCCAAATAGCCGGTAGCGCCTTCTATGCTAAGTGGTAATCTCCTAAACTGAGGGTTATGCCAGCGTTAGCCCTGATTGTGTGCTATTAATATGAATGTGCTGATATATATGCCAATCGGGGTCCAAAATACGAATTTATGCTACTAGAAATTAAGCCGGCAAAAAATAGCACGGGCTACGTACCAAAAGCCATTTTCCCGTAATTTTCTTGTAAGTAGTACGTATTCATACCAGGTACAGGATGGCGAAGAGTAACCGCTGGCTTGGTAAGTGTACCTGGTACGACATGACTCATTCTTGCTTGCGCCGAACATTCTCGTACGTGCGTATGTATGTACCATTCTCGTACGTACGTGCCACTTTCCAAATGGTCTAGATCGCATAACGCTGACTGTTATGCCTCTGCTTCTACATAGATAGGCTGTTCTAGCCTAAGAGTATCTCTGAATGGGAATCGCGTCTGCAAGGGATGCTAAGATGTCGCAAACAAGTATCACTACTGTTGCTTGGAAGTCCCACCCTGGGGTTATGTCCTAACGTAAAAGCTTGTGTTCTAAAATGGCAGTGTCACTGGTGTCCTATTTTTTTCATTGCTGAGCTTGCCAACTCAATCGAAGGCATGTTACGGCATGTGCGCACGACTAAATTACTCTTGCACCACATCAATCAGTCGAACAGCATCAAAGCCCCATTTGCACATACCAGGTACGTACTGCCTTTTAGAAGACAACCGCGAGCGTTCAAATTCTACCGTGTGTTACCCTGACTGGGCTCGAAAACAGATTATTACCTCATAATTCACCTAGAATATTGCCACACGTACAAACATACGTGCAGGGTTCCGTGTATTGGTAACCGCCCCCACGAATACGCCCCAGGCTCCAACTAGGATACTGGCGTAAGAAGCCACTGAAGCTGATGAAGTTGATAGGGCGGATGAATGGAGGTTAAGAAACCGATTGGGCTGATGTACTCGTAGCTCCCCCATGTTGTACTCGTCATGTTGTCGGAGATAATCGTTTCGGAGCCGGTGATAATTAGTCAGGCCCTGGAATTATTGATCAGCCCTATCTATGAGGCATTGATGGCGATGCTTGCTGGGGAATTTCGTTCCCAACAAAGCTGAGATGTAGTCCTCTGTAGGCACGTAGTGGGTGTTAACCTTGCCTTCCTGCACGATCTCACGAATGAGGAAAACCTTACAGCCAGGTGCTTAGCACGCGAGCTGGAGGTATGGTTCCCAACCAACATGCAGATCTAAAGCGATATCGTATGTGCGGGACGCGCTTTAACGTCTCGCCGAACCCCAGCTCCTCCACCATGCTCGCACAGTGGACTACTGTACCTCTCACATCGCTACAGTAGTCCCACTGCAACAAGTTCCGCCTCCTTCGTTGACTGGGCTGTGATCTCTTGAAGATCTTCCTTGACGCTCACCTGACCGTTGGATATTATCGAAAGATACGATGGCCTTGACTTTTTGCTACTCGGGCTGTTACCTCGATTACCGTCGGATAACGCGGTTAAGGTATAGCCCCCGTTCTTGCAGGTGATGTAGAAGCTGATCAGGCCGGCAAGGTAACGGAGAACGTGCTCGGCCGCCCCCATGTGTGCATTGGGTCGCTTTGGCATCGCCCTCGCAAGATGGTTGACGATGTAGGAGATGTCGAACAGAGTCAATTGAGCCAGGTGCATCAAGTGAACTTGTGATTGTCTGACATCTTGAAGAAGCTTCCCTTCTGGCTGATCGAGTGGAAGTTCCTTTCCTATACTCTGAGCGTGTTCACGGGTTTGCAACTTCCCCCTTACGTAATTTTCGAGCACGGACCTGGTCTAGTCTGCCTGGGAGATTGTGAGCTTCCCGTTCCCACAGTTGCCGGCGACTTGCATCCCGCGTACCAACGAGATGTCTCCCATGTTCGTTTTAGCAACGCGTCTCATCATCGGCTTCTCCTTCAGCATCTTGAGCACAGCCTTGCCACCTCCAGCGGGCATCAGGTCGTGGAAGTAGACGGTGGGGATGGCCTCCGGCTTCTTACTCGTATTCGCTGTGTTGTTGTTGATGGAGTCGCCGTCCGTGTAGTAGACGTAGATGCAGGGGTCAGACCGGAGTAGTTTCAAGCCAATCTTCAGCATGTAGGTGAAGATGGTTATGTTCCAGTTCGTGCGGCTGTCGTGAAGATGTGAAATCCTTACAAGCGTTTGCGAAGCCTGATTACCAGCGGAACTTCGGGTTTTTCGTCCTTTTTTTCGCAACCCCGGGCCATTTTGATGTACACTTCGCTTTCGACATTGGCGTTTTAACGCTGTTGGCGTCCAGCTGAAGGATACGAATCGCAGTCAAATTCCACTGACGTTGCGAGCAACCATTCGGATGCTCTAAATCCTGCACACTGGGAAGAATATACCGCCGCAGTTTTCTCCTGCGACAACACGCTTCTCCTAGAACGTCTTGTCCGTCTTGATTTTGTAGATTCACCGCGAGCCGACTGATTTCTACTCGGGCGAGAATGGATATTGAGGGGACAAGATCGTAGATATGGTGCTGCTCCAGGCTTGACATTTGCTCGTCAGGCGATGATTTCCCAAGAGCCACCCCCGGTAGTCCCATGCCGTCTTTAGAGGACTCCCGAATTACAACCACTTTTTTCTCCTCTTACGAACGGGCTTTCAGTTGCTCGCTGGTGGTGACGTAGGCGTACTCCGCGTAACTCACCATCTCCATATAGCGTGCCATATCCAGCGTAGCTCCTTTACGGAAAGAGCAAGCTTCTACAGTACATTCCGCGGAAACTTCTGGCAGATGGTACAGGCGACAAGTTCCTGCCGCTTGTCTCCCGGTTGAAGCTTCTTGATACGATGTAAATATCGCCCCTTCAGCACACTTTCTTCTTCGGCGCCCGCTGCGCCCTCCTCGGGTGACGAGCTAGGGTTGTTGACTGCACGCTGCTGACCAACACTTGTGTGTGTCCGGCTGTCGGCGTAGCACCGCTCGATGGATTGCCAAGCTCACGGTTGGTGAGCTCGCGTAACCTAGGGAGAACATCGACTAGCTCCGCACCAGAGGGATAAAAACAATCGATGATATAGTCGGAGGTGTTGCTGAGGTCGAGACGTGATGGGTCATCCCGGGTGCCTCTCAGCCGGGTATCGTCGTGATGCAGAGTTCCCCGTTGCTGTTCATGGTCGCCCACTCGGTGCTGCCGTGCTCGCTGCCATCAGGCGGTGGATATATGTGCGGTGGCGGTTTGATGAACACAATATTCCTGTTTTATATCACCTCGCGCGTCGCCGAGTTGTAAACATGGCAAGCCTGAGATTCCTGACTTTGACCGCAGAGCTGGTCTTCCCAGGCACTGTCGCCAAGTTTTGTGGTAGGTCTCGCTGTGGACGAAAGGTGACACGCCGAGTGTCTTAGGGGGGGCTTAAATCCGCCTGCTTGCCGTAGAGTTTCTTGTAGGGGGCCTCCACGCCAAGAGCTGGTTGCGGCGACCGGTTGGAGATTTATGCAGCCCAAGAGCTGAATGCGGCGACCTGTTGTAGTGGTATAAGGCAGTTAGTATCAACCCTCCCCGGGGATACTTCGGCAAGCTTCGGTCCAGTAGACGACCCCACGCCATTCTAGCTTGAGTGCGTCCAATGCACTCTCTTACGCTGATATGCCTAGACGTATTGGTGGCCGGGAGTTCCACCTGGATCACTGTCTGGCGGCAGTACTCCCGGAAATCGCTTCCAGTATACTCGGTTCCACGGTCCGCACGAAGGCGCACGGTGCGGTACCCCAGGGGTGCCGCGAGCGACTTCGCGTATAGCTTGGTCGTGTATTCTGCTCCCCGTTCGGTCTGGGTGAGGAATACTTCAGTCCACTTGATGTATTGGTCGGCGCTCTTGCTCGCGTTTTCTAAACCTTCCAGCGCTC
Source organism: Saccharina latissima (assembly GCA_034768055.1). Taxonomy (NCBI): domain Eukaryota; class Phaeophyceae; order Laminariales; family Laminariaceae; genus Saccharina; species Saccharina latissima. The sequence goes on from JAXFYO010004175.1 coordinate 4,467, forward strand.
TATCAAAATGTCAAATGGGCCCATTGAAGTCGGTGAAAACCAGCCCAGAAGGATCGCTGACGGGGACGTTGTCTCTTTTGGGTGAGTCCTTTGGGTACATTTCCCGATAGTACAGGCGTCGAAGTCCTACACCCCCCCGAGGAACCGCATCCCGTTGCCATCCGTCTTGTTCATTAAGTCCAGGCTTTTGGCGTCGATGTGTCCCATTCGGCGGTGCCAGTTGTCCGCGGTGCTGATTCATGTGACCTGTAACGCTAGCTCGGACGTATCCAGCTCCATGTCGAACGAGTAGAGATCCCGGGTTCCTGCCACTTGCTTCAGCGGGAGGCTAACTGTTTCCCGCCTCGATGCGCGAGGCGGGGCGTGTGGGCGTGCGAAACTGCCAGGGGCAGGGTATCGTAGGAGGGCCCAGACCCCACATGCGCCGGTCGCGGACGTAGTGATGGCGCCTTATAGCGTAGCCTGAGACACCGAGTAGAAGTTTCGTCCCAGACTGGGCACGACGACGACCGGGATCTTCATTGGCTGCTTTACTCCAGCTTTGTCGATAATAGCACCGGCGATGACGCCTCTAGCATCTCCTTCCGGCTGGTATTTGCCTGGAGTAACGATCTTACGCGGTCCCTCGCGGATTCCGTAGTCGGATAATATCTCCCTTAACCCCGGAGTGTCGTCGAAGTAGTGCTCGGAGGCGCCGCTGTCTACGAATATCGTCACGAAATTGTCACTGAAGTGTGTTTCCTGTGTAGCTGTCTTATGTATTGGCACTGGCTGCCATAAGGGCCCAGCCTTCAGGGTTCTTCCCACACAGCCCAAGCGTCGCGATCGAGGTTCAATTGAGGTCATTTTCGTGCTCGCGCACCAGGGGTTTTGAACGTGTTGGGCGGATTATCCTGTGTGCCGCCAATAGACGTGGCGTCTTGCGTGTTAGTGATGGCCATTAATCAGTACCCCCCCCCTTGGAAGCACTGTTCTGCTGGCGCTGAAGAGTGGTGCTGCTAAACCATTGTGGCGACGTTTCCGTTGCCGTTGTTGGTGTGCTTCGTTTAGAGCTGACACTCGTAATCTGGAGGAGCCATGTTCAAACGCACTGAGCACCACATTGTTTCTCTTCTGCCTTGTTTATTTCTACTGTTTCGACTGATACTCCTTTCATGTTCCGTAGGCCCGCATCGTCGGAACGAGATGCTGTGGTGTACAGAGAACATAATTTGGAACACCCCTATATCCTGGTATTCTTGTAGTTGGCGTCGTCGTACTTGGGGACAATCCTTGTTACGGTGTCCAAGCTTCCTGCAGGTGCAGCACTTCATACCGTGGAGGCCACCTTGTGCTTGCGATATCGCGCCCTGCAATTGAATATGTGCTTGAAAAATAAGAGATTCGGTTCGCGTGCGACACACTTCTGTGCATCGTGGATTGTATGCCCGCAAGCCCGAACTCGCGGTCGCTGAACCTTGTGTTGCGCACGAAGTTGTAGTCAGGGGTGAGGGCATTGAGTACAGATTGATATGCCCCCCCACATCGTGAAGGCGGTCTCGCGCTGCGTTCATGATGTACAGAAAGTTGTCTAGATATTACCCCTGTTTCATCTCCGTATCGGCTAGTTCCGGCCAGAGCTCATGACGAGTGGCGTTGCTGACGGTGTCTCACTGCTCCTTAGGTGACTTCCAAGCCTCATGTCCGTCTCATAAAAAACATATTCCGCCTTCTTGCCCTCTTAGCGTCGAAATACTGTAGCCCCCCCGCTTGTATCTAGGAAGAGGACAGAGCAGAGGTTGGCATTGTTGCGCTGCCACGTGGTCACGCTGCCGCCTACCGTCGGGTTAGGTCAGGAGTTTCCTTTCCCGTGAGTATTTCCTAGATTTCTGGGGCAGGCATATTGATGTGGACCTAGACCCTGTGCCTTCCAGGCGGAGGGCCAAAAAGAGAAACCAATGGTTGGCATCGTCCCTGAATTTCGGACGGAGCGGGGGCTTTATACAGAACAGGTCACGGTCCCAAGGCCTTCGGGATTGACATGCTCGAAGCGTACGACGCAAGGGCCACACCTCTCCGCAATGCCCGACAACAGCTATGTAAGAATACAGGTGAACCGTGTTCCGTCACGCTGCACACGTCTCTTGCCTGAACCAGCTGCCCGAGACGACAAGCTCGCTTGAACTAGACAGCCCGCAGGGAGAGCAGGATACGATAGCCTTGGCCATGGTTCGTCACAGGAGCCTCTTTCGGGATGGAAGCTACCACATGCCTGCGCGGTCAACGGGCCCTCTTCGAGTCACTTCTGCATCGTAATTTGTAGGCATGGCTGAAGATTGATATCACTCGAGGAGTGTAAATGTCGCAAACATGCCCCTGCAAAAAATATATGGGAATAAACAGGCGACATGAAAGAACACACGTCGCCTGCACTGAAGCGCAGGTGAAGCAGCCCCAGCCGCTGCTTCGAGCGTCTATCGCCCTCTGGAGCGGCTTGGAATTCCTAACCAGGTGGATTTGGCGAGCCGTTCTCGGTGGACTGAAGCCTAAGGGTGGCCATAGCTACCCGGAGAGGAGGTCGCCGGGACCCCCCCCGTCATGGAAAAGCCGCGGCATTGTCGGCCTTCTTCGACATAACCCACGCCAACCCACAAACACGAAACCAATTCCGTGGAGGCAGCATCGATCGTGATGGGTCATGTCCTGGCACTTTCGACGAGCGCAGGCGCCGACACTACGCTTGACCGTGGCAAGTCTTCTTCGACGAGCGGGACCACAAACTGGTCATCTTTGCGGTGGTCAGCCTTGGGCGTGTCGGAGTAAAGGGCAGTGCCATCATCGACCCGCTGGCAGCGAGCGTCTTTGGGGGAGGGGGGGGGGGGTTAGGACAGTGGAGAGGGAAGGGGTAGTCAAGGGCCGTCTGTTGCAGCTCGTTCCGATGGCCACCAGGTCGACATCTAGCGGTGTATACCGCCTCACACTCCGACTGCATGGTCTCCAAGAGACTAGAAGGAGCCCACGCGGAGGGGTTACAGACCCACGCCCATGGCACGAGGATGGAGCCTGGATGTATCTCAGGACTATTATATTAAAGGGTAGGACGATCGATCGTATAATGGGAGGAGGTTGGAGCAAGATGTTAAGCCGGGCGTAGGAAGCGAAAGGAGCTGGTTAGTTTCGCCTGTGCAGTAGGTAGGTTCCCTTGTTTGGTTTCCCTGGTTCTTTCTGTAGCTGTTCATAAGCGATATGTCGCTAAACAGTAGCATAGTCGTCAGTAGTCAAGACTCAGTGACGGGGTGTGCTATTGAAGATTAATTCTACAATCGGCTAAAACGGCAGGTAATATTGTGCGAGGGATATACGTAAATACACACCTGGATCGTGGTATCAACCTGAGTGGTATATCAGTGGTACGGTATGGTGGTCAACATGCGGCGTAACTACTACAGATAGTTCAGGAGTTCCCGTTCGGTATGGCAAGGAAAACAACGGGCGCAAGCACGTTACTATCACAATTTTGATCGGCATGGTCGGGGGATTGACACTAGTACGCGGTAGCTTGCCACGAGCAAGTGTCAAGCTTCACGAGCAAACATCAAGGATTATTGTGGTGGTGGGTCGGTAAGTACAATGACCTGGTAGAGCGCGCATTTTGTCGACCTGGTAGAAGATGGCACGCACATCCTCTCGCTCTTGTCTTCTTCCTATTTCCTGGCCCGAGAACGCCTGCATCAACATCAACATATGAGGCCCGAGGTGAAGATCCCAACCGGGCGTGCCTAAGAAAACGATATTGGAAGATTGAACGGAGGAAATGTGTTTGTTTTTAGAGATAAATTGAATATTATATAGCAGGCGTTGTCGGGGACAGAGGAGACGCTTGTGGGATAGAGCGAGCATGGGGTGAGGTGGCACTCGGGAGAAACATAAGGACACGACAGGTATTGGAGAATCAACGGAAGGTGTGAGATTTGACCGAATACAAGAATACATGGTACTCTGTTAGGATGGGGTTTATGTCGAGATTACAGCCTGTAATTGGTGGAGGAATATTGAGATTGAGTTTAGGAGGTTATATAAAAGTAGTGAGGTTGTGTCTAGAGCAAAGGGCCACCATTAAAACAATTGTACAAGACTCATGGAACTAGAACAGGGCCCCTATTCCTCGGTTTTCATTATTGGTCGGCCACGTATATCCCCAACAGGTTATGGGCCTCGACTTCGCGCAAGTGCTACGGCTGTATCTGCCGACATCAGGCACACGCCTGGAGCCCGAGCTACTACCCCTGCGGAGAGAGGGAGACACGCCTAGGAGTATACTGCGAGCTCCTTATGTAGGACCCCGGATCGTCAGACTGGGCTACTGGTCAGGGCTCACGCCGGGCCGCCGTTGTTTTGGAACAAACGGCGTGAACGGAAACAGCACCAGCTATTGCTGCGTCGACGATTGAATACTATAAACACTGCGCTTTGGTGACCTAAGAAAACGAGCGGCCTACGTACTGCAGTCATTATATGACTTATATACGTGTTTTTCGACGGGATGTCGATTGGAAACCTCGGACCCCGACCGACAGCTGTACAATATCAACTACAGCGCAACTCCTCCATGACTGTAGTTAGGAAAGCCTGGTGAGCGTAATTCTAAACCGTGCACCCAGCTCGAAATTCCGCCGGTAGTTCGACTGCTGCTCGATATTATCCCTGCCGGATAGGTTGTTGTTGGTCGAGAGCGGATACCTGACGAGACTCCTCTGCAACCGACGAACCGAGCTGCTATACGAGGCATCAACGCCGAAGACAACGCTCCGGGCTGTATGTCGACACCGTCGTGTCTAGGCTGCTTCTGCGCCCTTGACATTGACTTCGACTTCTCCGAGCTGCTGGGCTAAGGAGGCCTGCTGTAGATCTAGTTCGACTTCAAGCTCTTCTGCCGTACGTGCCTACTCTGCATGATATGCCTACTCTCGAGATTACGACTTGTATTAATAGTACGAAAAGCTACCAAGATGAGAGACGTCCGCAGCAACTGCAGCAACCTCGCCAATACCATCAAGGATAGAAGATCGTCAGCGGCAGGGCGCCCTCGGAGTTCAAGGACAGACGGAAAAAAAACTGCTTGGTGCTCAGAATCCATCACACGGATGTCTACTCCGTCACGAAAGAGAGCTTCAAGCCGGCCACGGCAACGGGGAAGTCGACCACGATAGCACATACTTCCCTCGCTCAGCAACAGGAAGCCTGTGACAGAGCGTCTCACGACCTCTACGAGATCAGATTCATATTGACACCGAAGCCGACATCTCCCATTCTACTCAAACACGAGGATGCAACCGGCACCGCTGAATCGGGCAGCAGGCCTGGGAGGGATTTCAGGAAAATAACATCAAGGTGATCGATGAGATCATCGGTGCCAAGACAATAGATCTGGCAGCAACCACGATGACGTCCGGACAAGACCCGGATGGCTGCTTCAAGGAGGCGATATTCAAGCGCAGACAGGTGGAAGCGATTGACAAACCCAAGGACGACCGGAGGTGCAAGAACATCCTCGTCCAATGTTTTTTATTGTGAGTACGAGAATATCAAGCGTTCCCGAAATGATGTACCTGGTATAGGGATCCGACCTTTGTCTTCGCTCAGGTCCAGACGACAATGTGTTACCTGTATCAAGAATCTGTCTCGTAGAAACCAAGCGAAGGGTGGAAATGCTGGACGTGGTGACGCCATGACAGTGGAGTCAGTCGTTTGCTACAACTGCTGTGATCAGACAAGACATGTATCGTGCAACTGTCCTGCAGTCACCAAGAATAACGTCGGCAACAAGATTCCTGCCGGGGGGTACACCAAGCAGGACAAGCACAGCAAGAATGAACCTCCTGGCGCCCAGGATGGATCTGGAGGCGGGGGGCGGGCTCGAGTGGCGCCGGGAAAAACGGATGCTCCGCTCACAAGTTCACATCGACGCTGACTCCCATCACCAGAGAGCGCCACGCCCATAGAGGGGTAGCGATTTAATTACTGCTGCTGTGCACGGTGCCAATACCTCTCCTGGATATAATGTCGAGAAGCCGGCCTTTAAATGCGACGGCGTCTACGAAGAAGACTTGTGTAGTAGGGGTGGCTTCGACTGCCACGTACTCCGATTTTCACTACAGTATCTCAACATAGTGACAACGCTAGTAGACAGCGGAGCAACCTGGAAATTTTGGAACAACAAGCTGATCTCCGGGTTAAAGGAGTCGATGGGGGGCTACATCCTGCTGGACGTACCGGAGATAACCGCGACTGCAGGCAAGAAGTACTTTCGAGGGGCTGCAACCGGCATCCTCTTCGGTGCCGTCGTCGACCAGGCCGTCAAGAAGCATTTAGTGCGGTTTCCCGGCTTGATCGTTGCAAGCCTGGGGCACCATGTCTTATCTTCCTTCGTAGCAACGAAGACGGGGATTACCACCACCACCACCCTCAAGGAAGGGAACGCCCACCGGTGCTTGCGTCGTTTCATCAACGAGGAGGGGGCTTGGGGCTGATTTCAATCGAGGTGAAGGTCCATGCATATAGCGCAGACTCATTGCCTGAGATTAGTACAGTACCATCGCTTGGGATGGTCAGGGTGTCACCACATGAGAGGGCCAAAGGGCTATAGCCTGGGGCCACCGGAACGTCCCCGCCTGGGTTCGAAAACAAAACTAAAGTCGAGGGTCGCTGCAGCATCTTCACCTCGGGTTACCGGAGGAACACCAGCATTGCCTGAGATCATGGGATCATCAATATTTGGGACAGATCTCGCGCCCACGGTGGACACTGTTTAAATTGCAACCGCACAGATCACAGCATGAAGACCT
>JAXFYO010004795.1:0-10699 GCA_034768055.1 Saccharina latissima
AGCAGCACCGTTCCTACTCCCAATAATAGAGACACCTCCAACACTTGGGCACTCATTACGTTGTTTCCTTACATTAAGAGCGAGGAAACGTAATAAGCAGGCGCTTGGAGGAAACGCGCGGGAGTTACCGGTATAGTCTATTGCAGTCGCAGGGGGTACTACATAGTTGAGGGATATATACTATGTACAGTATAGACCTTGGCCCAGCTTCGCCAAAAAGGTTGAAAATATCACTCTGGCCGGGAATTTAATAAAATAATCACAGTTCGATATCCGACACTCGTCATTCATTTTCGGCAGGTTTTTCTCTCCGTACTATAATCAAGTATATAGCCAAGTCTCGGAAGGGTTAAGACCAGTCGCAACCAGCGGAAAACGGTCTCACCTATCTCGCCCCTCGCCCAACCATCTGTGACGGGACCTAGTCTAGGGCGCACCGCCCGCGAGCCAGATGATGCTGGCGACCCCTGCTCCCGCTTGGCCTCGGCTGCACCTGCGCCAAGGCGCTGGATGCCTGTTCGGCGGTCGATGTCTCTTCTCGATAAATCGGACATCTACGCGGGGAGCGCGGTTGGGCGGGTTGGAGAGGTAGAGAGATAGTGAGTCAGGTTTGTATCACGGTCCTTGCGAGTGATCGTGTGATATTGATGTGATAGTGTGATAGTGGGACAGTGTGATAGTGTGATATTAATGTGATATTAATGTGATAGTGTGATAGTGTGATATTAATGTGATATTAATGTGATAGTGTGATAATGTGATAGTGTGATAGTGTGATAGTGTGATAGTGTGATAGTGTGATAGTGTGATAGTGTGATAGTGTGATAGTGTGATAGTGTGATAGTGTGATAGTGTGCTAGTGTGCTATTCTGCTAGTGTGATAGTGTGATAGTGTAATAGCTTAATAGCTTCATAGTGTCATAGTGTGATATTAATGTGATGTGTGATAGTGCCATAGTGTCATAGCGTGATATCAACAGTCTTCTTTCGGGCAATGTCAAAGTTGGAGGACTATAGCATACCACTCTGTCCTACAAAGCAAGGAACGTTTGGGTACTAACAAATACCCCCAACGGTCCTTACATTTCCAGACAGAATGCTAGTATGTACCTGTGTACCATATGTACCATACGCCGACAACAACCTAGTCAAGCTGAAAATCAACACAACGACGCCTTCCCAACGTATTACGCATGCACATTACGCGAAAGGACATACATGGGTTTTGAGGTACACACTCACAGAACGAAGCGTCCGGTGTCCGCCAGCTTTTCTTGCGAAGGCGTTGAACCGAGCCTCGGGCTCTCTCAGTTTTTCTCGCCGAGCCTGACACCGTCGGGATTTTCGATGGGAAACACGGAGGACGTGAAAGGTAACATTGTAGACAATAGGGTGGTTGGGTCTGGGAGCAGTACAGGGAAATCTACTACAGTAACTTAACAATACAATATTTGGTTTCCCCTTTAAGAGTCAAGGTGGCTTCGTTCTTCTTTCGGGGTGGAGGGTCTATGAGTAATGCTTATGAGCGATCGACGTTTAAGCTCATGCTGCACATCGAAGGATGGAAAACACAGTATTAAGAGTACTGGGAATGCCTATGAGTGATCAAGGCTGAAGCACATTGCTAGATGACAAAACACTACGTAGTCATTCAGAAGGGGGTTAGACTTCGCACGTCGTTAGGTTTCCTTTTTTGGTTTCCCTTGGTTTCCATTTTTATTTCCGGGAATGTTTTAGAGTGATGAACGTTGAAGTTCATGCTGCAACATTGTCGGGTGACACACACAATAGTACAACAAATTCCACAAATAGACGGGCTACTGGTACTATACGGTATTGCCCGTAGTCCACATTGTTTTTGTCGCTATACAAGTATACGCTATAATCATACCAAAAGGTGCCACAGAAAAAAAAATGTATCATACAAACCCACCCCTGCCCCTGAAGGCATATACCATACACATCCATCCACAACAATGGTTGGCCAACTCCCTCTCGACCTCACTCACCTCGGCGGTCTGAAACTCCCGGAGCCGTTTCGCGCGTTTCATCATCGCCCTTGCCACCATCGGGTCCGACAGCCCCCACGCCGTCACGAGACCCTCCTCGGCCCCTACAACGGGGGCGCCACCCCCAACTCCGCCGCTGTCTCGACTCCTGCTTACCCCCACCGTCTGCCCCTCGTGTCGCGACCCCCCTGAACCCTGCGTGCCGTTCCCTTGGCTAACCACCGTAGCTTCTCGAGTAGGGTCAGCGGGAGCGGGAGCGGCAGTAGTAGTGGCACCCCCGGCTTGCTGGTCGAGGACATCCTGGGTTTCCATTCTAGCGCTGTGGCCGGCGGCTGACGAGCGCTTCGTATCTCTTGTCGCGCGATCTCTACCCCCACCCACGTCAAAAACGCCACTGCTCGGGGTTTCCATTCCCACTCCATCGTGGAGACCACTTCCCTGGCTTCCTCTAGCACGTTCGGACAAAGGAGTGTTGCTGACAACAGCGCTGCCGGTGTCGAGCAAGCGGTTGTTGGTGGGTCTAGCGCGACCGGAGGGGTTTCCATTGGGCGCGGCGTTGTTGCCGCCGCCTGGGGGTGCCGCCGCTGTGGAGTCGCGGTCTCCCCACCAGCCGTCCGCGAGTTCGGGTGGAGGGGCGAGGAAAGCGTTGAGCTCGAAACGAGCCCCTCCGTTGCCTCTCAGGAGACCTTCGAGTTCTTCGTCGACGTACCTCGCAGAGTCCAGCGCCGCCTGATGGGCACGCGAGTGGTGGGCGTTGGGTTCGATAAGGGGTACAGTAGCCGAGGTGCGGTAGGGGTACTGTAACACTTTGAGCCCCAATATGGCGCACATGGGACAGATCATTGATAGGTCCCCACTTCAGAGCTAGATCTTTCAGAGCAAGATGCGTTCCTGATCTGTATGATCTAGCTCGTGTTGCCGGGGATGGAAGTAACGTAATCTGCATGATGTAAGCACCTGTCTCTACTGGTTTAGGTCTGGGTTTCACAGGTCCTTCACAGTGGCTGCACAGCATATCACATCGGCAGGTAACCATCTAGATGATCTAGAAGGATGTGCAGTATATCATGATTCAGCTGATGGTATGTAGGTCCGATGCGTGAAGCATTTCCTCACTACTTCGCTGACTAACACAGGTCCTTGACTGAAGAGTTAGCAAGTGTCTGTGGACTCGATGTCTGTTCTACAATACTGCCGCTATTCGTCAGATTTAGCTACCGTACGTAGCCCCTTTGATTGTGTACATTGTGTGCTGTATCGGGTTTAGCCTACATTTGTGTTTTCTCAAAGTCGGCTGTTGGGCGCCTTACTACTGTACTAAAATAGATTTACTGTACTACAATCAAGTCAGGAGCCTACTAAAAACAGATGCTGCTCCTACCATAGAACACGTCATATGTCCATTGTGTTCATTGCTCCGTCTCAGGAATGCCGGCAAGCTGTGGCGGGGGCGGCATACCATCGTAGTTTTGAAAGTAGCGTGTGCCGTTCTACTGCTGTAGTTTTCGCAAGCAATGTCGGCACGCCTACTGTTGTGGCACGCCTACTGCTGTGGCACGTCTACTGTTGTGGCACGCCTACTGTTGTGACACGAGATGGTTTTAGGGCAGTAGGGTACTCCGCTTAGTAGTGCGAGAATCCTTATTTTTTTTAATGTGGACGACGGCAGCTTGCACGAAGGATGTGCCTGCATATTTTACCGCACACGCACGTCGTCGGGCAGCGCTTCATGGGAGTGAGGTTAGGTCGCACAACCCCCCCCCCCCCCTGCTCGACACCTAAACACTCGGGGGTGGAGCATTGGGGCTAGGTTAAGTTACCGCTCAGATTTTGTTCCTTACCCCCTACAAGCAAAGCCATTTAAATAAAGCGCCCTTCAACTACGTGCGGTTTAGTCAAGGTTTATGCCACTGCACGAAGTCGAACCCATCACTGTTGAATCACCTGTAGAGCCCGCCGTACATGAAACCCACGAAACGCGGACTGAACCTTTGTCACTGCCCGCTCGCTCGCCTGCCTCCCCTCCGCCTGGTAATCGTTCAAGCCACGCTCCGACGGTGGGCTCCATTCACGCGGCGGTGCAACCCGCTGTTGACGCCGATGCCACAGGCGCTGAATCACGCGCACCGCCTGATTTCGCCGGTGCGTCACACTCGCTTGTTCACCATCCAGTTTGACGTCACAGCCACCATCGGAAGTTCTTGTGTACGGGGAGTCCTCCTCTGTCGGTGAACGTCCGAGCTTGGTCACCACGCAGACGTCGTCGCTTTCGTTCGTATTGCGGACAATGCCCCCTCCGCTGGCGTGGAAACGCAGCTGGCGAGCGGCGAGCTCTCTCCGCTCTCGGGCATGCCTCCCCCCTAGCTCCAACTCCGTCTCAAGCCTTTGCCTCGACGTTATCATCGATCCTGATCGTACCGCACTCCTCCCACCGCTCTCTGCGGCGGGTTTGGTCTGGGTTTGCGTGCCGGCCAGGTCTTCACCAGACGCGACACCTCGTTCCTCGCGTCTGTGCCGGCGCCTCATGCTGGCACGCTCGTCGCGCCCCCCAAGGCAGACCTTGCGGAACGCGTCGCCGACAACCGCTCCATCGTCGTCAGCTGCAACACTACCGTCCGTGCTTGTCCCCCCCCCGCAAAACTCAGCCCGCCATCGACGACCCCCCGATAGGACCTGGTCCCACTTTACGGGGCCCTGGCTGTCACGCGATCGTTTGACGCACCAGAGGTCTGTGTCAGGAAGGTCACCGCCGCATGCGGCGCAGGTGAATCGCCGCCGCCGCCACCCCCGCGCGCCGCTGTCTCCAATGGCCGTCGTCGAGTTGGCCATGGCGAGTTCCCCGTCTCTGGATGATGTGGCAGCATCCCTCCTCCCTGCCGGCTCCGACTCGTCTGCTGTGTTGCCACCTCTGGAGATCTGCGGAGAAACCTCCTCGATTCCGCGACTGGGGTTCCCTGTGCTGGTTGTGCTGGGAACGGCTACCCCGCACCACGGGCACTCCTGTGATTCGTTGATGCCCAGACATGAAGCGTTAGGCTCGCCGGTAGCGTGGTTGGTAGGGCTGTCGGTTTGTCCGGCGGGAGGTAAGCCGTCCGCGGTCACCACCGAAGAGACGCGGCCTCCGCTTGGTTCGGTCGCGTCAAGGAGCAGGAACGGGAGTACCGCGTCTGCTCGTCGGCCGTAGGTCTTCGCCGCCGCTCTCCAGTGCACCGCAGTGTCCACACCAACACCATCCATCCGCACAAGCTGGAATATCGGGTAAGGGGGAAGGGACACACACGAGAGAGAACAAGAGGCCTACCGGTGGGCAATGTGCCTGCCATAGGAGGGTGGCGGCTAACAAGAGCAGCGAGGGGNNCTATAATAGTAGACAGTGCAGGGAAGCTTCCGGCAGTTAGATGTATAGCAAGCACAGCGAAGGGTTCAGGCGGCTACGAGTATTGACGTTGAGCGCGGGGAAGCTTATGGAGTGACTCCCACTGTTGTAACGCTTGAGGGCACCACATGATATGACGCGTATTAGCCATGCAACACCAAAGGTCGTTGACGGGTTTGTTGAGTGCTCGTGGCATTTTTTACCCCGACATGCTGGCTTATGCCGATTATGGTTTCCAAATGCGCAGCGATTTCGCAACACGTTTTTTGTCTGCTGAATGGCCCGTTTGATGGTGCCGGCGCAATGTTTTGCTCGGGTAATGTTCTGACCCTATACGAGGCAAGAAGGAGAAATGCACCCCTCACGTACTTGGTCAGCACGCCAGACACTGACTTCAGCCCACTAATAAACACGCAAGCTTCTGCTCTTTCTGATCCCCTGCCCCCCCCGGGGTAGGGGGGTTCCAAAGAGGCAGCCGCACTGGTTCTGATCCCTGGCGGCAACGTTCACGCGGTACCCTAAGCAGCAAAAAATTACAACGCGCGTTCAACTCACCCGCGGGCAGCTAACCGCGATGGCATCGGCGTAGTTCTGACACGTCGATGCCGGGTTGTCGTGCAGGCGAACCTCTCGTACGTCGCCGCACGCCTGAAGACACGCCGCGATTTCGTCCGGGTCCCTGAGGCGGTTGAAGCTCGCGTCGAACGAGCGTAGCAGCGGGCACCCCGCCAGAGACCAACGCCCGCCGAGGCTTTCAAGACAGTTGTCCTGCAAGTGGAGGACTTCTAGGGTCGGGAGCCACACGACGCCTCCACAGTCGGCGTCCACCCCACCTTGCGCAAACATCGACCCCCCGCTCCCTCCCGCCGCCGCCCTCCTTCCGTCAAAACCGCAACCAAGGTTGGCTCCTCTCCCGGGTTCGTCAAATGCGGACCTTGAGTTTCTCCCACCGTTTATCTGGTCTTGGCGCTTCGGACGCCCCCCCAGTCCCAGGCCCACAGGCACCCCCTCCTGTGACTTCTCGATTGACGATTTTTTCTCCAAACATGTTTGACGTTGCCGATCGCGTGTATCAATAGAAACGGGCCGTGTCTGCTGCTCCGGCGGCGGCGGCGGCGGCGGCGGAGTGTGAGCCCACGCCCCCATGCAAGCTATACGGTTTCCGCTTAGCCAGAGCTCGCCCAAGAGCGGGAGGCATAGCGGAGACGGGGGCTCGCGCAGAAGGTTCTGGCTCAAAACGAGGGTCGAAAGAGCGGGGCACGATTCCAAGCCTCGCCCATCCAACGTCTTGAGCTGGTTCCGACCGAGGTCAAGGTGGGTCAGGGACATGAGCCCTTCTAAAGACCGAGGGTGGACACAATCGATGCGATTGTGGTATAACTCGAGCTTCTGAAGCCCGCCGCACCCCACAGCTGACCCCGCGGAACCACCGGCGACAAGTGGTTTCGTAGAGCTGGCGGTGGTGGGGTCAGATGGCGCCATGAGGGCTGCGGCGAACCCTTCGGGCAGCTCCCTGATGTGGTTGGTGTTGGCAGAGAGCTCTACGAGGGAGGGCAGGGACGTCAGCTCGTGGAGGGAGGTGAGGTGGTTGATGTCCAGCCGGAGCTCGCGCAGGTTTGGCAGACCGGACAGTCCCTTGAGCGACGTGAGGCGATTGTCCCTGCGTGTCAATTTATAGGGTTTGCGAAGGAGGGATACTAAAAAAAAATGAAGCTTTAACAAGATGTGTATAAGTCCTTCCGGGCATCAAGAGAGACCAAGAAGGGGAGATAGGAGATACTTTTACAACACAGTTATTGCTTCGAAGAAAAAAACTGCCAGTGCTGCAGGTGTTGTCTAGAGCAGTAGTGCTCACGACTTGGCTCAGCTTGGACAAAATGGTTGATAGCCCACACTAAATCCTCAATACATCCTAGAACTTTCCGAGAATTTTCCCAGACGGTCGGGTTAGGGTTACGGTTAGGGTTATTCATTAATGTAATTTTAACCCATTTGATCGAAGCTATACAATAGACCAAAGCTAATGCAGCCCTCAGTAGAGCTCCTCATCTTTGTCTAAGCTGGAGTGAATGGATTAAAAAAGCGAGCCTCCTCCAGAGATAAAAACCTTTCCGAAGTGAGTTCCGAATACAGGGCATGAGAGATAACACCCTGCGTGGTCACTCGCGAAGACGTCGCCTGTCGGCCTTCCGTGCCCGTTCAACATCAGTTAAACAGCAGCGTGCGCTACTCCCATCAAGGCATTCATACAACCGGACATGTGCGGGAAACAAAACCTTCCACATTAAACGGGTTATGTTCTGTCCTCAACGTTGTATTATTTTTTAAACGTCGCTATCCGCAGCTCACCTGAGACCCAGCCGTACGAGCGTCGTGCTCGCAACCAGGCCCGCGGGTGACGACAGCCGATTAACGTTCAGCGAAAGCGACCTGAGCGACGTGCACTCCCGGAGCAACGACGCCGATGTCAGCCCCTCCACGCACAGCTCGAGCTCCGCGAGGTCTTGCAGAGGCCCTAGGTGAGAGAGCATGTCAACCGTAAGGTCACACTCCTCCCCGTCCCTCTCTGCCGGCCCCACTCTGCCTTCCCGGGGCGAGACGTGGCCATTCCTGGCATTAGCCGGACCTCCACGAGGATGATTATAAGCGCCGCCGCGATCTCTGCTATCGACAGAAAGTTTACCGAGATGCTTGGAAGGCGTGGCAGCTTCGAATCTAGTCGAGCCATTCAGAGATCTCGCTGAAGTTCTGTCCAGGCGGTCTTTGTAGCACTCCCTACGCCTCTCCCGCTCCTTCGCCAGTTCTCCGCTGCGCTCTAATCCCACCGGCGGTTCAGGCCTAGCCCGAACGCCTTTACCGACCGCCAAACAGCCGGACCGATACGGTAGCGCGCATATCAAGCTCCGTGCGGTGGCGACGCCACTGGGGTCCATCGCCCGCTGAATAGGAGTCGATCTGGCGCGGGCCTGCAAGCGACGTAAATTTTGCTCGCGGCGATGCTCGGCGTTCCAAGCCGAGCACGCCCGATCTTCTACCGCCATCTGGCGCAGTTCCGACTGTGAAACGGCCAGTCGATGCCTGGGGCAAGAAAATGCCGGCCAGCAATCACAATCCCAACAGCGGAGAGCACGAACAGCAGGGGACCCGATTAGGCGGGGGAGGCATAACTCGTAACGCTTAACTCGTGTTCGTATGACCTAACAAGAGGGTACAGCCGTTCTGCAGGATACCCTGAAAAGTCGAGGTAGTGCAGTGTTCTCGATGGCTCGGCAGGCGCTCAAGGTTTGGTGGAGAATATTGTGGGTGGCGGACGCAGCCTAGCGCCATCATTGGAGTGTCATAGTGTACACGCGAAACGGCATCAGGTTGAGAGCTGCTTGCGGATGCTCTGTGTGTCTGCACTCTATTGGTGGGTATACATGATTGACGCAAGCGTCTCTCGCACGAAATGAACAGGCAAGGCCCTAGATGAACGCAAGCTCTCCACTTTATCTCTTTGCCCTGCATCAAAGGAGTTGATGCTCACTTTTCAACGTGCTTCCATTTTCTAGCCAGCGCGTCTTCGGCCCCCATCACTGCGCGCTCCTCCGCCTGAGCCTTCTCCAGACAGCGGAGCTCTTGCATCGCGAGATCTTCCAACCCCATGGCGACGGACTCCGCTGCTTCGCGCCGAGCTCTATCCGCGCTCTGAGAGTCTTGGAGTTCGAGGTCAAGCAGGGCGCGAGTGTACCTCTCTTCGGCCCGCATACGCGCTAGCTCCTCCGCCCTCGCGGTTTTTTCTCGTTGGGCGAGGCGGTTCCAGGCTTTCGACGTTCGCTCGTCCTCATCCCTTGGGGTTCACCACCATGTACACCGGAAAGGTCGGACGTACAATCCAGAACATACCCCAGTTCGCGGGAATAGGGCAAATACGGAGCGATGTAAGATGCCAATGAGCGCACGACGAAGACAAATCATAGAGGGCTAAGTCGATCAGCACGCTATAGACACCTCTATGAAGGATGGGCGACAACAAGGGAAGGGACGCGTGCTATGATACGATAGAGGTATACCGGTATACCGTTTTTTGGCTGAAACGTTTTCTGAATGCTCGGGATCCTTGACCCAAAATCGTCGGACTTCCATTCTTGTGTTGCTATAGTTTCCCTATTAGACTCAGGTCATGGAATTGGTCATCGGGTAGCACTTTTATTTTCCTCCAAAACCTATTTTTCGGGCCAGGTATGGAGCTCCTCAAGTTAGGAGCTCAGAAAAAAACACGGTGCACNNACCTCTATCGTAGCATGAGTCAAGGTCGAGTGTTATCCTATCAAGTTTAGGGCCTGTTCGTCTCCTAATTTAATAAAGAAGTGACGAAATGTCTTCTACAGCGACGGAAGAGGCGTATAGCACATGCTCCCCACATTTCGTTCGTATCGTACCTCATGGCAGATTGCTCTTTAGCCTGGTTTATTCGTTCCTCCTCCTTCTGGTTCGCTTCACGTGCGGCTAGACGTGTCGCCAGCTGGTACTCTTGATACATGCCCTTAATCTCCTCCAACTCTCGTCGACGAGCTGCGCGCACTTGAGAAACATTCGCCCTCGTGCAGCGCCCCCTCCACACAGCCTGGAAAACCAGCGCCGACCTCCCTTGTCTCGCCCTTGTTTGGAACCCACCCCGAGGAGAATTAACAGCAACACGAGACGCGAGGGACAAAAGTACGGAAGAAGCGCAAATGGGCGATCGATGCTAGAATAGTCGTGGCGTCCCGTTGACACGCATCCACGACTGCGATGGATAACACATGACCGCGTTGTCGTTTACCTTGTAAGTCTGTGTGCCATTTGGGCACCATCGCTTGGAGTAGGTAACACATTGCCGCTTTGCCGTTTTTAGGCCACGATAGGTTGGGGGGGGGGGGGGTTGGGCCTAAACATTTTTGACAGACGGGGATCGTCAACTGTTGAACTACTCAAAATATTTGAAATATAATTGTTTTACTGTTTTATGGTTAGGTGCCTTGCCCGTGGGGCTGTTCATTGAGTTGCGCGTACAACTGTTCATTTTTATTTTTGTCGAGATAAATAACTCCTCATGTTATACTCATATAGGGACCCTGGCTTTAATAAGACATCTCCACTACAGTAGCATGGCAGGATGGCTCTTACCTTGAGAGTCTCTGTGCCATTAGGTTCCGTCTCTCGCCTACAGACCTCGCTTTGTCCCTCTGTATCCTTCGCTCGACTTCCTCTTCTTGCACAGATGCCACCACCACCACAGCAGTAGTAGTGTTTTGGCTGATAGCATCCGCATCAGCATCCGCATCAGCACCAG
>JAXFYO010004912.1:6505-18127 GCA_034768055.1 Saccharina latissima
CCTCTATCGTAGCACGCGTCGCACACCAAGCTTGCATCTACTGTGCTCCGATCAAAGGGCCTTGGCGCACATCGCCAAAGTTGAAGAACACCACGCCCGCATCACTGCCAGCTGGATTTATCTCCTCTTTCGCGTGTGCAAACCATAAATACCGCGCAGACAACGGCAACGTCGATGATCTTACACCTCCCACCCTGCCACTGATCTGCCTCTATCTGAACCTGATACGTAGCCTCACGAAATCCGACACCGTACGATGGTCCGAAGGCAAGTTGTTCAATTTGATGTCGGCTTACAACTCTTGAAATACGCCGAATTGAAAACTAAAACGACCCCGATCGTGATCTCCAGGACTGAAGGAATATAATACAGGCGAAAAAAATAGATCGAAGCCCTTATACTAACAGGAGGCAATATGTGGGTGGTCACCTAAAACGCACGACAAACTCTGGCCAAAATCAGCTGAACATCAACCATTAAAAAAACATGAATATCTCTCGAATTTTCGTATTTTTTTTTATACAAAAGGAAATGCGGTTCAAAGTGGTTTCCCGCCCTACTTGTTTAAACCGTGTTGTTAATACGTGGTGGCTTTCACGAACAAACCAAATTCCTGTGACGTCCTGGATCCGTTTTTTTTGGCGTGTTTGTTCGTCAAATGTATATTTGTTTTACAAACGGAAAACAGCAGGTCAAAGTAAGTGACGAATTTCAATTGCGCTCGAAATACGCCCTCAAGTACGAGTATAGCTTCTGAGACCCCAACCCAAACCAAACCCAGTTTTTTCTGAACTCTCCAGCATCACCTTCGCGCGGATATTGGCGCATTAGGAGTGCTTTTAAGTTTCAAAACTAAGCTTCTTACCTCTAGAAACCGTGGTCCTTGGTGCTAGGGATTTTCGGATTATTTACCCTGCATGAAATATACGAGTCATACTAACCCAAGGGCATGGTTTTAGTTCGCACAGCTCTTCCGCTGGACATCGACTGGGGTGGACTCCTTCCCCATTTATTTGATCTTTTCGTGGCAGCGTCCGCGGCATNNGCGGCATGTCGTGGCAGTGTCCGTGGCATGTGTCGCGGCATGTCGCGACATGCCGCGGAACAGCTGCCGGGGCAAGACCCGCCGCAAGGTCCACGATAAGCGCCACGACAGTGTCCACGACGTGCCACGACATGCCACGACATGTGGTGCATGATGATTACCCCCCCCACCCCCCCGAGCATCGCTCCCCACGCTCCCGACGTCCCCGCTCATACCAACGGTATAGATCCACCATGCCCGTGCTGCTGTGGTGGCAGCATCAACCGACAACCACTTTTGTGCGCTCCCTCCAGCGCACAGAAAACCTGTCTCAACGCCTGCCATCGAAGACTCCACTGTCGTCGCAGAAACACATCCGATCCCCCACACCGTCCTGTATGCGCACGATCGCTGCCTCCGTGAAAACGGCCGCGATCGCCCTTATGCTCTACCAACAACCACGCTCTTCTACTATTATTATTTACGTAGTACGTACTGTACACGCACCCACATATATACAGTTAGTATCCACACATGCTGTTATGGTTGAACGGAAACGCAGGGGGGTCAGTGCAAGTCGCCTATTACCGGAAAATACCCTGCCTGGTTGACATAGCAGTCTACTTATTATACGTAATACGAACGAGAGCGAGTCTTTTTATGAGAAAATAAATGCTCAAATCTTAATCTTATAACCAACTGAAACCCTCGTATAGACTGTATATACCAGGTATACATCTAGCGTCACACGTGTGTAAATACATGAACGTCGTTTTGCAATAAGTGCTACGAATACACCAGAGTATACACGTATATACGTATACACCTATTTTGGTAGACGGCGGGCCGGGGGGCAGAGGCTTGGACAGAGGAGGGGGATAAGATCGCCAGTTGTGCTAAACTCAGTATACGAAGGGCCGGAGCCAGTACGCTCTGTGTGTGTTCTGACAAACAGTCTGGCCTGGCTCGGATGTTTGGACAATTTCTTGTGGACACAGGCATACATAACCGGAGGACACGTGTATACGTAGTATCGTTAATGACATGTGTCTGGTGCCTCTGGTCTGGTGTCTCAAGTGACTGCTGTCAACGTCGCGGCCACGCGCCACGCGTCACGTGTCACGTGTCACGCGAGCGGTGGGCCCTCGAAGACCCGCCGCACTGTACTCGTACATCCAATCAGGAGTCAGGAACAGACACGTGGCTCCATCGGAACCGGTTCGATATTTGGTTCTGGGCAATAACGCCTCTTTCGGTTGGCGCAACCATCCTAGAACCTCCGCCTTCTTCGCGTTGCTCGTTGCTGGACAACAACCACACTGCTTCTGCTGCTGTGCTGCTGCTTGGGCGTCTTCTGCTATCCTCTCTCCCCCTCCACCTGGTACCTGAAGCACGTGAACAGAGTTGGCAATGGTTACAAGAGCGTGGTTGCGACCTCATGGTGCAGTTGGTCTGATAGCTTTAGTCCTGCTGATGGTCGTCAAATTGGGCTGGACGGAAATCACCGACACGGCTAAGGTGAGCGCAACCGGACTTGAGCTGAGCTGCCCATAGAGAGAGTTATGTATAAACAAGCCAAATGCCAGTGGCCAAGGTGGCTACAACATCTCGGCCGCAGACACGGAATTCTCTCAACTCGTTGCCGTGCATACGTGCTACCCCTTTCGCTCTTCGTACGTTGCAGCTGTCGTGGCTTCACTCCCATCTCGTGTAGGACTGCAGTCCCGTTGTGGGGACAAAACACTTGGAATTAGAATCATATTTAGGTGTATGTGGAGTGCAGTACTAAAAGTACTGGTACGTACTCGTACATTTACTCGTACATACTCGTAGTAAAACGCGGATGTATTCCTAAAAGTAAACACTTGCTCTTGCTCTTGATCGTCCTGGTCATCTCCGCGACGGCCTCGTTGGGTTTGGTATGCAGGGCCCCACGATCGAACTCAGCAAGGAGGCCCAAGCTTCTATCGCCGACCTGGATGACCACCCCGTCGAAGATAACGATGCTGCCCGAGCCGATCGCATGCTTGAAGCCCTCGAGCGCATCCCCGCAAACGAGCGCGTCGACATGGACGTGGACCTGGAAGCTCTGCGGGCGTTACCCCTCGCCGAGCGCTTGATGACACTTGACGTTCTCTGGAAAGTGCGCCAGCAGGAGCTTCGAGAGGTCTACGAGGCTACCCTCAAGGTGAACGAGCAGCTGGGCGAGAGGATCGACATCCTTCAGGATGCGGACGCATCGGAAGCCTCCCTCGTTGGCGCCCTGACTGATCTAGAGGACCTGTTGTCGGACATCGACATGGCGCGGGACTTCCATACGCTCGGGGGTTTCCCGACGCTGACTTCGATGCTCTTGAAGTCGCGACCAGAGAGCGTTCGCGAGATTGCAGCCTGGACAATCGGCACTGCTGTGAAAAACGAGCCTGAACATCAGTTATGGGTGCTAGAGGTGCGTGCGACCGAGATTGACGGCTCTTGTTTTTTGTTGGAGTGATCGATAGTGGGTGGTATGGCCTTAGACCGCGTGCGTCACCACTTGGCCGCCAACGACGTAAAAGCCGCCGTTCCCTGCTCAACGCATGAACTATCGATAGATGAACGCAACATATCACGCGGAAATAGTCCTAAAATGTGCTTGTCTGAAAACACCTGGTTTTTCTGTTGGACCTCAGTTAGAGCACTACATTAGTCTGCCTCTCGATCGTACTATATATTATTAACAGTACGAAGTATTAACATTAATACGGCGCACCTGTTGCTGTTTTTCATACGCGTGAACTAGAATGGGCCCAAGGTTGCTAACGTTGGCATGTGTTGTACGTTGTACACCACGTATGTACCCGTACTGTTTGTACTGGTGGTGACGTTTTAAAAACACCTGCAGTGTGTACCAACCATTGCATACAAATTTGGTCCTCGTAAGTAGTATCGAGACACATTTATGCGCAAGCCCAATGTTGTGGTCAACGCCACAGCGCACCGTTTTGGCGCTGTCGTGCATACGTATACACGTTGCATCGCGATTATGTTAGCCGCGTGCCAGCCGCACCGTTCGTTCTGGTTGGCTTCATGTAGCTCGATCATACAGTGGTGGCGTGCGTGCATGTTGTTGCTCGAATAAAACGAAACTGCTGTTTTTTCGGCGTCTCGTGTAAGATAATGTACACCGCTAACTGGACCGCTGGCGATGCGGCAATTTTCGTGTCTCACTATGTGTTTCGCCGTGCTCTCTTTGACGTTGATGCCATGCCACTGAACGTTGACCATTGCCACATCGCGAACTTTAGAGCCACACTCCCGAAGGAGCCACACCTTCCAAGGGGCGAGCGCTGGTCTCTTGCACGCTGACGTAGTATGCTCGAAGATTGCGTGTACAACTTTTTTGACATCACCTGTTGACATTCGTACACGGCTCCGTCTGCCTGGCATTGTTTTTTTTTTTACTTCGTCCGAGCAGGACGTGCCTGGATCACAGCCGTCGGCGCTGGCTCTTTTGCTGGAGAATGCTTCTGTCGTGACGACCCCTGCCCTCAGGAGCAAAATCGTCTACGCGTTGTCAGCGTCTTTGAGTAACAACGGTGATGTTCAGCTCCAGTTTGGTGCGTTGAGGGGCGAATCGGTACTTTCAACCATGTATGATGCTGATGGCTCAGATTCCCGTGTGAAAATGAAGGTACTCACGCTCTTGTCTGATTTGTTGCAAGAGGCGGGAAGAGGCTCTCCGGCCGCTGTTCTTGCTACCATGCCTCTTGAGTCCACGGCCACTTCTGGCGGGGTTTGGTGCGGTCGAGTAGATGAAGCTCTGCAGCAAGCATCTTCTCCATCTTCGTTGGAGAAAGCCCTTGAAGCTGTTGCGTCATTTACGCCTTCGTGCAGGAGCCAATTCCAGGAACTTGAAACTAAGCAACGGCTCGAGATCCTGGCGCAGCAATGCCGTACAAAACCTCAATCAGAAGAAGTAGACACGGGGATGGCAGAATTTTATGAGGATTTGACAAAAAAGGTTGAAGAGTGTGCCGTCGCTCTGCGATGACGTGAATGGCGTGTCTCGCTACGAAGCGCAGCAAGTGGGACTGGGGGATATAGGTCGTCCGGAACCGCAGCGGCGGCTGGATGAGGTCGACGTTGAGCATGAGAGCAATGAACAGCTCGCCTCATCCCCCCCCAAAAAAACTTTGCGGCATTTGTCGTCGGACACACCGTTCTGTTTTTGTTTTTTCTGCCTGTAGTGTTTAGGATAACACGGATTACCCTGATTTTTTGTTGCCAAAGGCGATAGGGGCGGGTAGACGAGGATAGGCCTTTTGGGAATTGAATATGTGGGGGTGTGCTCTGGCTAGGAAGCCATGCTCAGGAGAAGCTGTGTCAGCGCGCCGCTCGTCGTTGTTGTTTTCGCCTCCTTTTCACAGCGTGTTTCGTTTGCCAATCGCGCAGAACTTGAGACGATCGACAATCAATGGTCCCTCGCTCTTGCGATACTCATGGTTGGTAGATACAGGCAGCACTCCAGGCAGTGTACGAGTAGCGGGTAGCCGCTTGTGCCAGTGGTGGTGTTGGGCACAGACGGCACTCCAGGCAACGCTGTTTGTAGGGGAGGAGTTTTTGTATCGACTGTAGAATTACTGCGGACTCGTACTGTAGTACAGAAGTGTACCTGGCAGAGCCTGCGGCAGCGGCATATATTACACCTGGTAAATAAGGTGTACTATGCTACGAGGTATGTGTATATCGTACTTGCTGGTGTTTTTGTTGACCGTACGTCGGGGAACAGGCGATAATTATATTTTTGTAATGTGTTTCTTCTTGTTCTTGTGTTTGGTTTCGTGACCACGTCCTCAATCGTGACGATGAGCTCATGTGAGCTAAGCGGGTTGGTCATTGAATTCTCGGTACAGGGTACAAGATCTTTGGCCGTCTCTCGCAGATGCGGTCAAGTGGATGTACGGACCGCACGCAAAACTCCTGTAGTGTGAGGGAGTACAGTCGGCCCACGCTGACGAGCGTTGAGAGTGCTGAACCCAGTGTGTGTCAAAAAGTAAATTCAGGAACCGGGTTCGGTCAGAGGAGAGGGGATACCTTCAGTACATTGTGCTCTCGGGTCATGCAGCGAGACTTTGTACATGTACTGTAAACACTGTAAAACTGTAAATCTAGACTACCGTATATATGCCATGCACATAATCACATACGACGTATGATTTTCTTATTTATAGTACAAGACTTAGTATGGATTGATGGACGGGCTCTACCCGTACAGCTAGAAGAAATATAATCGAATACTATAACAGCAGCAAAATGACTATCATTCTGGGTAGACAGTCAAGGCAGCATGACTATTAATAGTACATAGAGATGAGGCCCTCTCCTATTAATAACATATGAAGTACCTTGATTCGGCGTTGCGTTTCTTGCAGGTGAACGGCCGATGAAATTAAAGTGCTGTATGTATGCATTATCTTGTGCTTTCACCGTTGCTGAGCCGTCAATATACTATTAATACACACCGTGCTTGCTTTCATCACCTTTTCCCTCTACTACTGTAGTAGAAGGATTTTGCTTGTTTTCCGGGTCAACGAAACCGGCAGGAGCCTCACTACCTTTTTTATATTCTACAAAATATTGTTGAGGGGTTCTCCAGGAAGAGACACCCCCCCCCTCCTACCCCTCCGTTGATTGATGGTGCTGGAAAATGACACTACAATTAATGTTACTCTGGGTAGACAGTCAAGGCAGGCGGCAGGCATTATTTAAGAAATATAAGAAAAACAACAATCCACAACTATTATTAGTGAGCTTGTTTTTCACGGTCCGCCAGTGATGCTTACGCTTGTCGTGCAGGTATACGCGAATACCCTCTTGAGCATGCACGGCTGACTACTATCCATATGTTTTTGTCTTTGCAACGAAGGGGGAATTTCAGCCGCGTACATGAAGTCGCGGTCGCGCGCTGTTCCCCTCAGTGGTGTTTGTTAATTTTAGTGGGGCGAACTCCTGCGTGAGAAGGAGAGCGAAAGCCAAGCATCTCCATACTTGCAACACCAGAGTAAGCATTAAACATAATCTGTGCGAGGTATTTTGTTTCCTTATTTCCCACTAACTTACGTATGGTGTTTATGAAAAGCTCCATCTACATTATACGATCAACCCCGATTTGGGCGGATCGTGCGACATACCTGGTATTGTTGACTGCGAGGTGCGAGGTGAGCGCGGTGACGTCAACTGGTGAGGGGGGCTCGCTGTCGACGCTTGATCGGAATCACTAAAACCCTCGTACATGACTACGCGGGAGGTCTCCTGTTTATTGTAAATCGTCGTAACACACTACTACATATGTTCGAAGTATACTACACTTGCTCTACACACGTACGTAAAAAAACTCAAACTAAATGTACCTGGTGTAATACCGGTACGCAAGAGCAAAATGCATTTTTTTCACTTGAGATATACGTACCAGGTACACCAGACCAGTAGTATAGTGGTTATACTTCGTATAGTAGCACATCACGGTATGCAACAACTTCACACACAACAAGCCGGTCATTTCGGACCGCGTCAAAACAAAGACAGGTATACTTTAGGTACCTCCAACGTACACAAGAGATGCTATCCTCAAGTCGGCTGTGTTCGTCTCAGATCGAGAGGCACACCCAACGAGTTAACCAGGTAAAGAGTACGACAGGTCAACTCCGGCTTGCTATGAAGCAGGGCATGACGATCTCAACGGCCACACTTGCACTATACTGCACTACGTCTACTACATTTGTGAAGGACGCAAAACTGGCGCAGTCCATTCTTGCTGAAAACAACTCCTATACTTCATCGAGATGCTTTCTCACTGTTTTTACCCAAAATCGAAGCTACCATGATAAATCGCGTAGGGTACAAACAATCAGTCGGCATTGCTCAGAGGCAAATACAAATCAAGGACAGAGAAAACGAGTCTGCACGGCTACATCCGTTGCAGAAAACTACTCGTATATTTTTTATATCCTAACCCAAAACCCACAATGTTCATCGCGTGGGGTACAATCAGACAAAACCGACAAAAAGAAGAGATGCAACACAGACAGCTGAGCAGATAAAACAATCCGTTCAGCCAACCAAGTCGGGCGGGCGAAATTGCACCAAGGTGCTCAATCGCGTGCAATACCGCCCCCCCACCCACCGCAGAACCAGAGCCTCATGGTCTGCCAACGATGGCAACGTGGCAATCCAGCTACCGCAGCTGGACTGTGCTCTGGCCGCACCCTCTTTTTACCGCATTCACAGTCAAAGAACAAAGACACCAACGACACCTTCAAAAGCTACAAACTTCACCGCCACACTCTACCATCGACGTCGTGCACAACTGCAGATCGACACACGTTTTTGGTACAACTGTATCCGAACATGAACACGCACATTGTACCATCGCCAACCAAACTCAGCAGAGCCAGAGCCAGCCTTGGACCACGAAGCTCGGGTTCCCAAGGAAGAAAAAGCGTGGCGGGGCTGCCTTTCATAAAAGATTAACCTCAACCACAGGCCTAAACTCGCCGACGTCCACATCCACCCACCCTGCAGCCCTTAAAACCGACGTACCGCGTCGGGAGATCGTTCATCCCTTGGCAGCGCATCAGTAGGGATGGCTACCGTAAGCCCCATCCCCAGCCCGCCCCGTCTGCTGCGCCTGCACCTGATGCTGCTGCCGCTGCACCTGTTGCACCTGCGCCTGCTGGTTGCGCAGGGCGGCGGCGAAGTCAGACTGCGAGTAGGGCGGGTGCGCATCCTGGGTCTGCAGTCCATAGCTCGCCTGGGGCGGTATGGGCACCGAAAAAGACCCAGCCGCCGTCCCTCCATCCGCGCTGTACGCCGCCCCTCGCCCGGCGTAGCTGTAGGTAGGGGGGGTGTACATCTGCCCATTGTATCCGTAACCCGGATACCCGTAAGCTGCCTGGCCGTACGTGGACGCATTTGCTCCACTGAACGGCGCACCACCACCAGCACCACCGCCACCACCACCACCGCCGTTATTGTACGCGAACGAGTTTCCCACTACGTAGCCACCCCCCGCCCCGCGACCAGCACCGAACGCTTGAGCTCGGCGCGCTCCCCCCGGGAAGGGCACGGAACCCCCCCCACCCAGCGCCGGGGAAGACCCGCCGGAGAAGTCGCTACGAGAAGAGCGGCCGCTGCGGTTTTCCTTAGGCTCAGCGCGCTTCACCTCAACCATCTTGCCGTTGATCTCGTGCGAGCTCATCATGATTTCGTGGACCACAGCATCCTCCTGGAAAGTAACAAACCCAAAACCGCGCGACCGCTGGGTCTGCCTGTCGAACATCACCACGGCGTCTACCACGCCTCCGAAGGTCTCGAAATACTTCCTGAACTCCGCCATCATGACGGTCGGGGCCAGCCCTCCCACGAATATCTTATTGGTCTCGGCTGGCCTGCTGGACCTGGACGGGGGGCGGGCATTACAACAGAGCAATGGGAGACGGGAGTGGCAAAACATAAGCGAGGTGACGCAAGGGGGCGCTAACGGCTCGTGCACGTTTGCAACATAGGCGAGGTGACGCAAGGAGCGCGAACGGCTCGTGCACGTTTGCAACAACCAACAACAGCAAAGACGGGCGAGGACGGCAATAAAAAAGGCAAAAAAACGAAGGGTTTGAACTGTTCAGATAGCGCACTGCTTTTCTTTGTTTCAAGTCTGAATACGGGTATATTTTTGGGACCCAACTATAGCGACTAAAAACCCGACAGTTGCGGTCTTATCAACTTTACGTACAGGAAGAGCGTGCGGCAGCACGAACATCATGCTGCGCGCGCGTGTCGCACGTCTCCATACATCGCACTTCGGAAACATCCCGTACCCAAGCAGCAGTCTTATTAATAGGCTGTTTCGTGTGACCGATGATGAAATCGTCAGGTAGGTATTGTCGGCATTTTTTTATTTTAAATATTTTAATATTTTTTTAATCTGTCAAGTCCCAAAAGGGTTAAGAAATGGTCGCGTGCATGCATGCATCACTTGCGTATATACGCGCAGAACTTTCAAGGGGGCGCAAGAAGCAAGTCCGTGCGCACCATGCATGCATCACTTGCGTATATACGCGCAGAACTTTCAAGGGGGCGCAAGAAGCAAGTCCGTGCGCACCGTTCCAAGGTGGCCTGGGTTACGCAAGATTGGCAACAACAGCAGAAAGTACTTGTTGTAGATACGCGATGTATGCATGATGAGGCACAGCAGCAGCTGCAGTGTTCAATGATATAATCATCAACACCGAAACCAGTACTGGTATCGTATACGTACAGACTAACCGTTTAACTATATACCAGGTACCAGGTACTATTTAAGCATAATAGCCTTGTTTTACGGCGTACCGTCGCTAAACGACTTCTGAACAGGACGAAAAATCAACGTAACACAACAACCAACACATGAAGTAGAGGGAAAAGTTTAGGCTGTTCGTCCGACTGACGGTACTAATTGACGGACACCCGGACTGACTGCTTGTTCCACCGCGCGGATATTTCTCCACTGTTCCTGCTCAATACCGGTACGAACCTATTTACTATTAATATATATATGCCATGGTAATATTTACACCATATATTGACCAACTAAAATCTTACAGCAGCAGCAGTGGACACAAGTAGTGCCGAATGTTATACACTTCGTATTAACCTACGTATTAAAACCTGGTGCCTGGTACGTACACATATATACCTGGGACGAACAGAATGTTACAGTACAGACAGGTACAGATGCAATCGTTAGCGCTGCACTTTGCTGTTCGGGAAAAGCAGAACAATTTTCAATCGTCCAGTACAGTAGTACAGGACACCTAATGAGAGACAGAAAAGCTGGTCCAGGCTGGATTTCATATTTGAGAGAGGGTGTTTCCTACACTAATTTCAATATAACGACTCCCCAATTTCTTATTTTCCTNNTTCTTATTAGGTGCCCTGTAGTGTACACGAGGTATACGAGTACAACATGCAAATGACGAGTACTTCTAATACAAATTTATGCAAGGTTCTGTGGCTTGACAGCGATGATAGTATCATCCGGCGCCGCGTAACACATGGACCCACACAGGGCGTTTTGTATTGAGAAGATTGGAACCACAACAAACAATCGCATCCAAGACCATTCTGCCTCCATTCCAATGAAACCGGTAGAGATTGCCTCGCAAACCTAAACACGGAAGCCAAGGGCACTGGTTATGATAATCGGGGCAATACCGCTCAACACAAGCTGCTGCCCAACGCAGTACCATAATATAATAATATCACTCTTGACGCGAGCATTACTTATCGCACTTTAAAAGACTCCTGTAATGCCCCACGAAGCGAAGGTGCCCGCACGGATCTACATTATTTGACTTTTTCGTGGCACGTGTCGCGACACGTGTCGCGACATGCCGCGACACGCCGCGGACGCTGCCGCGGCACGCCGCGACACGTGCCGCGGCATGTCGCGACAAGCCGCGACACGTAGGGTCAGGGTTAGGGTTAGGGTTAGCGACACTCGCCGCAACACTCGCCGCGACACGACGCGGCGTGTCGCGACACGTGTCGCGACACGTTCGTGGCGTGTCGCGGCATGTCGC
>JAXFYO010006014.1:0-10485 GCA_034768055.1 Saccharina latissima
CGGCGCGCACGCGCCAACGCATGCCTTCGCTCTCGTCTACTCTCGTCGGATTTTTTCACCTGGGCGTTGCGAGGCGTGCTGCGTTTTTTCGATTTCAGAAATATTTGAACAAGCAATTCACTATTCCCCATAGGACGCAAACCAGCTTTTTTTGCGAAATCACATTCAAATAGGATTTTATTTTCCAAATTGAATTTTCTGCTGTCTTCGTTAAGATGGGCCCTAAAAGGAGCCAATAAAAACCTAACACAAATTTCAACAACTCGATTTCGAAGTTCAAAGCATGCGCAGAAGCCAGAAGCCAGAAGCCGAGACCGAGAATTGCAGCTGAGAATTAAAAACACTCGGCCACAGAGCATTATTACATTATTACCATGCAATGGGTCAATACGCCGTGGTGTGCCTATATACTCATATTTGCTGTTTCTCGATCCTTATGCGCGCGTGAAAGCTCTTTGGGCACGTGATCTGTACGTGCCAGATACAGCAGTATATGCCGACCTGCCGATACCCACTCTGTCCGGAATTATAAGTACCATTCGCTCACTAGTATTAATAACCAAAGGATCCTTATATATCCGGACAGAGAAGTATAACGTTTGGATATGTCTTGTCAATCTGTCAAGTGTGATGTGTATGATCGACAGGCGATACGTACTCGTAGAGTTCACGGCTAACATCACAGCAGCAGTAAAGCAGCCAGGTAAAAGGCGCCAATAAAAACCTAACACAAATTTCAACAACTCGATTTCGAAGTTCAAAGCATGCGCAGAAGCCAGAAGCCAGAAGCCGAGACCGAGAATTGCAGCTGAAAATTAAAAACATACCGGCCACAGAGCATTATTACCATACAGCAGTGGGGGCCCGGTGTTAAAGAAACTTCTATTTTTTGGCGTCCAGACCCGAAGTCTTGTTTCGTGCTCTCCCTCCCGTCACCTGCAATTTCTTAAATTATAATTTATTATTTTCTCGGCCAAAACTCAACCGTTTTCAGCGCTTCTTGCTTCTTATTTTTGAATGTATCGCAAAAATCGCATCTCACGTATATATGTAAGGTTCGAGAAGAACACGGAGGGCGCCCCTCGTAGATGTTGACCGCACGGGCTCACGGGGTGGTTACAGTTGAGTTTGCGCACACGGCAAAACAATCCGCGCTTGAATTCGTCGAGTAGCCGGCGAGAGAACAAAAACAAACGCTATTCATAGCTCTCTTGAGTCAATTCTTGGCGGAAATTAAAAAGAAAAAAGAAAAATACCGGGAGGAAAAGGGAAGAAGACAAAAGGCTGTCGAATCCAACCAAAATGACTTGCCTCCGTTGTACGCGTATCGGGCAAACGGTGCCAGACACGGGCGTGGCCGCAAGCCGGGCGATTCCCATCACACCCGGTGCCGTCGCGGCAGCGGAGGGCATCTGCGATCGGGCCTTGATGCAGCGGGAAAGCGAGTTGCCTCTAGATTTTTCATATGCAAATGGCATCACTACATACAGCAGTGTCACGTGTGAAAATGTTCGAGTAAAAAAACTCTATGACACGACACCACTGTCCGTAAATATAAGGACTGATTAAATGTTCATATGAACATAAAACGATCCTTACATTTACGGACAGAGTGGTAGGTACGAGTGCGAGTACAGCTATGCAGAACCTCGATGCACGTGTGAAAAACACCCTTGGCTACAAGGCTCAAGCCCAGCTGCACGCCCAGCAACAACTTGCACGTGAGCTACGTATAGAGGTGGGGCTCGTTGACACGGAGGTGCGGGCAGCGCCGTCGACCTCACAGTCTCGGCGAGGTGCGGCATAGCAACACGCAGCCGATGTCGATGGCTGCGGGTATCTTGTTGTTTTTTACACTTGCCCGGCAGCAGCCAAGCAGGGCCCAAGCCTGCGTCTTGATCCCTACGAATATCACGCAGAGGGGGCAGCATTGTCGTGCTGCCGGCCGCCGATCCCAAGGGCCCACCAAAAACGTGTGGTTCGCTCATGCTCGCGAGTCCCTGTGTATCGTAGACGCTGCTGCTCTGCGTTCTGGGGCCGGTGTTGTCAGCAGCACCCTTAGTCAAGAAGCAAAGGCAGCGGCTGGCTTGTTTGTTTTAAATGGGTGGCAGAGCTTTTTTTTTTTTGGATGCTGCCCTATGGGTACAAGGTGTTTTTTAGTGACGTAGTATGAACTTGTTTATCGCGGATTGGTTCATTTCTTGAAGAATTTTATTCTCAGCTACGTATGAACATTTTTTGGTGGAATTCTACGTCCAAAACAACCCCATTCCCATCCCTAACAGTAACTGCTGGTATGAGGTATGGGTTTTCAGCCGCTCTCCCGCAGTAAAAGTGCTTGTTCCGACGTTCAAGCTGCAGTAAAACACGCTGACATCATGATATGCAAACCCCTAATTATACATACATGCTACTATTTTGGTTTTCCCTGTCTACAGCAGTCTTACGACCACATAATTTGTGCGTAATCTCTCTAGGATGAAGAATCAGGACGGACACTAGGTGTACTGACTGGTTGCGTTGGGTAGAAAGAACGGTTTGACGTGAAGACAACGACAACACCCCCCCCCCCCCCCCCCTGTGGTTCCCCCCCCCCCGCCCCCCCCNNCCCCCCCCCCCCCCTATCGTGTGATACACCATCGCGAATGCGACAGGTCAGTCGCGCTTCCGTGTACAAGCAGCTGCTCGAGAACGCCCTAAGGGCCTTGCTGGACCAGATCCCCCACCTCACCGAGGACCGCATGCTGCTGCTTCTCAACGATTCCTTTCGGTGAGGCAGCCAGTAAGCCAACGTGGCGTCGCCGGTGCGAGACGAGCAGAGGTGGCGCCTTGTTGGTCGCCGTGGTTCGTTGCTTCGGTGCTTTTGGCTATAGGGTGTTGCTCTTGTCAGGTTGGTCGCTCTGGCCAGGTTGACTACGAGGTTGGTTGCTTTTTGGCTGCGTTGAGTTTGATTTTGGTGTGATTTGGTGTGCTTTTGATGTGCTTTTGGTCGCTTTGGCGTTTGTTGAGTTTGACGTGTTTTTTCATTGTTTTTTAACTCTTGAGTTGATTTGATTTGACTTGACTTGATTTGATTTTNNTTTTTGATTTTGTTTTTGATTTTGTTTCCTTCGCTAGTTTGATACTGGTTGCTTTGGCTACGTATAGGTAAATTGATTTGGCTACGTACCGGTAGGCTAAGTTGAGCAGAGGGTTGAGAGCTTAACTCCGGCGACCCACCCCGCTCCAGGTACGCGACGCAGCCGGAACTGAAGAGCGTGCCACTGAAGATCATCACCAGCATGTCAGCCGTTCCAGACAAGGTGGGGAGGGCGGGGAGGAGCGGACGCGATCGTCACCGGATAGCTCAGGATTTTTATTTTTTTTAATGATTATTTATCAATTTTCTTGTTTTTTCCACTGTAGCCCACACTAATTCCCA
Source organism: Saccharina latissima (assembly GCA_034768055.1). Classification (NCBI taxonomy): domain Eukaryota; class Phaeophyceae; order Laminariales; family Laminariaceae; genus Saccharina; species Saccharina latissima. Next base: position 3,422 of record JAXFYO010006014.1, read on the forward strand.
CACTAATTCCAAGAGCTTTGTCCCGAAAAGCGTGGGTGCGGCGCTAAAGACCTTAAGGAGGCCCCACGAAAAGGGGATGCTGTACGTAGCAACCGGCTATTTGTGTCGCAGAAACAGTCGTAGTAATAACAGTAGCAGCCCTAAGGACAGGGGGGAAAGCCTTCTGCTGTAACTGGCGAACCGCGCCCGGATAATCGGTATGTATCATACCTTCGCGCGCGTGTCTTAATCCGTCAAACAAAGATGGGTCGCCCTTTGTGTTTTCTGGGAGCTACGTGCGGGAGAAAAACGTCCGACTTCCCTCGAAGCTTTTGGCACANNGGCAAGAAACAAAAAGGAACCCCCCCCCCCCCCCCCCCCCCAACCAATGTCTGCCTGGTCGTGGCTACACCAGACAACAAATACATTAGTTCGACGTTGTCACCCAATGCAAGAAAGTCCGCATCACAATCCTTTCTTGGAAGGATGCAGCTAGCTCACCCTTCATGCGATTCGCCCAACACCTCACGGCGCTTCGCGCTTGGTGCAAGCAATGTCTGCCTGGTCAGTGAAAACCCGACGTGCTCCGTCCCGGCATCGTAGGGGTGCAAGGTGCTACGGTTACACGACTACGTCCATGCATGCGCGCGCGCCCCCCTCGCCCCCGTCCCTCTGGAAAAAATTCCGTGTTTTTTCGCTCACAGGTGCTTGAGAAAATAATCGAGCTACAGACGCACGAGCCGAGCCAGTTCGAGGAGCTAGGCCTACCCCTTGCTATCAAGCGCCTGGCCTGGGAGAAAGACGCGAAGCTCTTCGTACGGATAGCGTCGCCCCACGCGGTCAAGTACATCTCCAGCGAGTACGCGCCGAAGATGATCGCCGCGTCTCAGCAGGTGAGCGGGTCGGGGGCGATGCAAAGTAAGCACTGTCCAGCTTTTGTGTCCTGTGCCGCCTCCGCCGCCCCCCCCCTCGCCCCCTCCCTCCCGTTGTTTGACCTGTATGATGATGATGATGGTGATGATAATGATGAGGATGATGCCGATGCTGATAATGGTAATGAGGATATTCTCACATTAGCTATTACGGGGGGACGTAGTAAATAGGACCAAATATGGTTAGTAAACATATGGAAATATGTAGGTTTGTGTGCGTACCGAATAGGGGACCAAATATGGTTAGTAAACATATGGAAATATGTAAGGTTTGTGTGCGTACGGAATAGGACCAAATATGGTTAGTAAACATGTGGAAATATGTAGGTTTGTGTGCGTACCGTAGGTCCTATTTACTATGGCCCCCTGTCATAATTTGTATGAATGATATATATACCGTAGATTCGTTGTTATTTCTGACCAACCCTAGTTCGTACCACAGGTAGTCTAGAGCGTGTTTTTTCCTGGCACCCGCGTGGTGGCCTTGGTGGTGTTGACGTACCTTCTGTCGATGACGTACCAGGTGTCTGCTATCGTTCAACGGTGCACAGCTCGAAGATAGCTTTTTCACGACTGGACTCGCCGGCTTGTTGAAAGCGTCCCCTCCAAGCTTTACCGTTCCACGACACAAAACCGAGAAAATCGAAGTGCGCGAAACACGCACACACACATTATAGCACCAAATGCACACTGCTGCGAAACCCGTTCGTTGGTTTGCCTCACACCGTCCCTTTTGTGTGTTTTATTTTCTTCATATTTTCATTGCGCGTCCATTGCGCGTGGTTGTCCGGCTGCGTCCGTTCGCGCGTGCGTTACGTGCACCCTAAAACTTCAGGTGAGGTTCTACAAGCACCTGGACACCATCAAGCGGCGGAAGCTCATGGGCCCGCAGCGAATCAACGCTCTGGCGGAGTGTACGGGGGGGCGTCCGATTCTGATCGGGTGAGACCGCCCAGAGCAACAACAAAACAGGCAAAGCCGAAGCCACAGCCAAAGCCACAGCCACACGGTCTTGGCTTATCTCTCCTGCCTTTCTCTCACGCTTCGTCTCGGTCTGTGACGCCCTCTCTCTCTCGTTCAGTCAGTTTTATTCGTTCTCTCTCAGATACACCCATCCCTCTCTCGCGCCGCACATAACACGGGTACCGACAACATAGGACAATTCTCCCCGGCTTACGTCAGCCACCACTCGGCGTGCTGCCAGCCATCACCCCAACCCCCCCCCCCCCCCCTCGTCACATCTCTACTGCTCACATCGAAACCCACCCCGCACTATAATATTATTATTAGAGAAACACCACCATCGTATCATCTCACCCGCGTCATCCACACACAGCAGCTTGACCAACCCTTGCTTGCTCGCTTGCCCCGCTTTTTCTACCCCGAGCAGGTACCTGTGTGACGATATCGCCGACAAGTTTAAGGAAGAGTCCTCCCTCTCGAAGGCGGGAATGTGGGCCACCCTCCTCACAGACGTCCTCGTCACCGCCAGGGAGCGCGCCTACGGGAGCATCGCGGACCAGTCCGTGGACCGGCTCTGCGCGCTGGCGTCGCGCCTGGACCTCGCCGTGAGGGAAGACCTCTTCGGAGACGCCGCGGTTAGGGACGTGCAGCGGTGAGAGCGAGCGCCCGTCGTTTTCTCGCTGCCGCGCTATCAACACCACCGCGCTTGCCGCGCAGTGTCAGATAACGAAGCTTTAGCAGATTAGGGTGTTTGTGAAGAATTTGGTGGTTGAAACCAACTCGGTTGGCTTTCTTGTGGACTATTTCCTGTCTGAAATGACCCCAACCCACGAAACCTTGTGGTCTTTCTCTTAGAAAGGTTCTTAGGAAAATTCTTAGGAAGGTTCTTAGGAAGGTTCTCGAGAAGGTTCTTAGGAAGGTTTCACGGGTTGGGGTCATGTTTATATAAGAAACCACAAGAAACCTAAATTGGTTCTCGCCAAATTCTCAAACACCGTAATATCTACGTGTTGGAAGCTCATTGGTTCTGGTTGCGCCGCATAATTTGTGTAAGCTTTCCTGTAGTGCGTAGCCCGGAAGCTACCTCTGTCTTGTTTTGGGCGTCGTGAGGGAACACGTCTTCGGAGACGCCGCTGGTCGGGTTTGTACAGCGGTGAGTGAGTGTGCTTTTTTTGTTTTTGCTTGCGGCCGAGCGTGCCGAGCTGCTGCGCTTGCGGCGCAGCTGCTGTAAGTCTGTACGAGGTCTATGTGTAGTACGTAGCCCGGAAGCTACAGCTGCCTTGTGTAGGGCTCGTATCTGCCCGTATAGGGACGTGCGGCTGTTGGGTTGTGCAGGGGTTTCTTTTGTTTGCTGCCGCGCGTGCCGCGCTGCTACGGCAGCCGCGCTCGCCGCGCAGCTGCTGTGTGGCAGACCTGTAAGCCTGCCGGTATTTAGTGCATGGCCCGTAAGCTACGTAAGTATGTCTTGTTTGGGGCTCGTAGCTGCCTGTCTATACCCGTACTGTAGTCCGGAAGACTGTCTTGCTCATGGGCTCGTTGTTGCCCACGTATACGAGTAGCACGGAAGCTATCGGCGTCCCCTTCGCTCCCTCTGCCTCTTTCGCGATCACATTTGCGTCCCAAGCGCGGGACGACCAGCAGCAGTTTTCTCAGCCCTACGTAGCCCTAGTCATGGGGTATAAACAATTGCTGTAACGCTGTTACACGCAAGGAATGCCAGGAATATATTACCGTGATAACATCGGACATCTAACGCAGTTATTTTTATAATTTACCTTGGTTCCCGTTTAACCTCTATGTGATTGCCTTCGGTCCCTCGATCAACCCCTCTCCTTGCTCCGTGCCGTGTCATTTTTTTTTTTTTACGCCGCAGTCTGTTCCGCGAGGCAACAGGAATCGTGGAGGGTCAGCAAGAGGTGGCAAAGGGGACAACGCGGGCGGCTTTGGACAAAGCTAAGGCCGAGGACGAGAGCACCAAGCTCCGGAAGGTGTGTGGCGTGTTTCGCACGGGGCATGGGAGGATGGCTGCGGCTGCTGTTGCTGGTGGTGTTGCATACAGGTGCTGCTGCTGCTGCTGNNTAATATATACCAGGTATACGAAGTACAGTAGGTGTAGATATTCTTGCGCGTGTGTGGCGGCTGCTATGTAGGGAGCGACGCGGGTAGCATTGCCGATGACAGAAGGCGACCGTGATCAGGTCTTGCGGCCTCCGAGACTTGCAGTTGCCATCCATTCTGACTCTAACTGGGCACGGCTCAGCAAGTAGCGATTTACTTTTTTTTGTTACGAATATGTGGGTCGAAATATTTCGACCATGTTATGGACATCCTCTCTGCCCCCCCCATGGTCATACGACTACGGCCGTGCACGACATGATTACCCCCCCCCCCCCCGCCGTTGCCCGTCCTCCTCCCCAACTATTATCCCACTTTCGGGTCAACGCCGCTTTTTCTCAGCCCAAACTAACAAATCAATCAACCAACCTTCCGAACAACCAACCAATCAGCCGACTTCGAGCCAACCAACCAACCTCGCCACCAATATCAACCATATCAAACAAACAACCGAAACCGTCTTAGGGCTCCGATTGCCCCGACTTCGACCCTCTCGCGCGTTTCTGCCCCTCCCTTCTTGCTAACCTCTCCCCTCCCGCAACACAATGAGCGCCCAACTGTTGGAGGTATCTCTATCTATTAGGAGGAGGAACGGTGCGCCGTCTCGAAAGGGATGCGGGGTCAATGGGCGAACCGCTAAGCCAAACAACGAATGAGGGCGCCCCCCCCCCCCCCCCCCCCCTGCAAAAACGCCGCTGCTGCCGCCGCGTGCCCCCTTTCATCTCGTCGGCTGACATCCTCAGACGCTGAAGTCGGCGTGGTCGGCGGTGTCTAAGATGGACAGCCACAGTTGGTTCAAGGAGGCGGTCACGGAGGCCATCGCGCTGGGGTACCACAAGGTGGTCAAGGTGCCCATGGACCTCGGGACCATCCTCAAAAAGGTGGGGCGACATTTTAACAGCCTTTTGGCATAATGTTACACCTGAAGCTGCAGAGTAAAGGGGGGTGGAGAGGAGGGGTACTCATGTCGTGCACGGCCGTAGTCGTATGACCATAAAGTAAAGGGGGGGGGGGGCTCTAAAAGTGCGAGCGAACCTTGAAAAAAAGCCGACCTAAACATGGTAACCTGATTGTCAAACATTTACGGTTTCATTTTCCGCGTTAGGTGGTAGGTCGTTGATTGATTGGTTGGTTGGCAGGCTGGTTGGTTGGTAGGTGGATTGGTAGAGTGGTAGATTTGTCGTAGAACGTACTTCATTTCGAGTCCTACCACCGTGAGTGCCTGTACATATATTGACCTAGCCCGGCATGCCCCATTACACCAAGGGAGTACATACCACGCTTGCGCTACAGGTCAGTATTAAGGGAATCCACCTTCGCCGATGGCATGGGTGGGCCCCTGTCCTTCCCGGCCTTTCCCACGCTAAGAACTCTGACTGCCGGGACGTTTTGTTTTCGGTTCGCCTTCCCGTACCCCTCTCCCAACTTTCCAGATTAAAGGCGGGGGGTACCCCAGCTTCGGCGACTTCGACCGAGACCTCAAGCTCATGTGGGAAAACTGCCGCTTGTACAACTCGGCGGTGAGTTTAAACAAAAAACGTCTGCTCTATCCGTATTCGAAAAAAAAAACATTGTTTTGCGGAAGACGAAAACGTAAATGTCAACCTCCACCGGCACCAACATGAGGACGAGGGTGTGATTCGGGTGGTCGCAACGCTTGTGACGACGCCACAAAAGGTACACCAGTTGTGCCGGCGATCGGAACCCGCGTTTGTTTGTGCGAGGAATGTGATCTCGTGTGCTCGATTGCTGGCGGCTATTGCACGGTTGGGGCCTACCTTGCCCCAGGGACGTACCCGAGAAGTGCCTCCATCCACTCCCCTGCCCTCGTTTCCTTGCGCTTGACATAAATAATACACAACGTACCTGTTACAAAAAATTCGGTGTCATGGCGCCCTTTGTCGAACAGATGATAATTTTCCGTCAACGCTCGTGCTTCTAAATGTGTAGTAAACGTCCTGCCAGTGCCATGTACGAATGTACGAGTACATGGCGTTATAACCAACTTTTGTGTTTGTGTGTCGCGTTATATGTTCGTCCCCGCCTGTTGGCTTGCTTGCCTGGCTGTGTTTTATTCTGCCCGTGCGGCGCCCTTGCTGCTTCATATCTTGCCGCAGAGTACGGACTTTCACCAGGAGGCCTTGAGGCTCGAGAAAGAGTGGTCGAAGGTCTCAACGTCGTTCGAGGACACGCTACGTCACGGCCAGGTAACGTACTTGAGTGTTTTCTCTCTCTTTGCATGTTGTCTGCCTCCCATCGCGTATCTCAGTCTGTCCCTCCGTTCTTCTCTCTCTGTCTTTTATCTCTCCCCATCTCTTCCTCTCTCTCTCTCTCGCACTTGTGTGCGTCCGATTGTGATCGTAATGTTTTTTTTCGTCGTTTTCACCGATTTTTTTCGTCAGCGTCCGTCCCCCACCCCCCCCCGTACAAAACCATATATTACTCTTGACTCTGCCCCTCGCCCCCCCCATAACCTCCCTCGCACGCCTCTTTGTTCGGCATCCTTTATGNNCCCCCCCCCCCCCCCCGGTTTTTATTGCCTGTTGCATTAAATCCATCTCAAGAACCGGCCCGGTCAAAACCCATCCACCGCGGGCGCCGGCAGCAGCCACAAGCGCAAGGGAAGCTCTTCCTCGCAGGACGACGCCCGAGGCGGTAGCGGCGGCGGCGCACCCTTAGCCGCCATGGCCCCCGCCACTCAACTGGACGGGCAAGGCCTCGGCCGCCGGGTGGGCCTCGCCGCCATGCTCCTATCGGAGCCTTTCGTGGCCAAACTTATGTACCGGCACGCCTCCGAGCGAGTGCCGGAGGCCTGCCGCACGGGCGAGACGCTGCCGCGCAGCCACCCGACGTTCGCGCCGCTGATGCAGCTGCTCGAGCTCGGCGACGCGGCGCGCGCGATGTTCCGCGCGGGCAGCTTCGGGGTCCGCGCCGTGGAGCAGAACCTCACGAGGGCCGTGCTGCCCTGCGTCGTGGCGCTGCACGCGCGCGCGGAGCGCGCCATCGCTCGCCGTGCCGCGGACGGACCGGAGAGACCGGGCGGGCCAGACGGACCCGCAGCAGCAGCAGCAGCAG
>JAXFYO010006151.1:0-10640 GCA_034768055.1 Saccharina latissima
CCTCTCTACCTTGCACAATATGTATAAATATGAGGTACAACAACAGTAGCACGAGAGAGAGTGTATATGAGTGTATGTAGAGTGACGGGCCACGAGAACACATAACATACCCTTAGACTGCATTTGAAACCCCACCAAGAATAATAGTGAGGTACGTTCACAAAACGATCCCCATGAGGTTCGTATACCGCCACCCGAAAAGGGAAATAGATCTTCCCCTACGGAATGCGTTTCTTGTGGAACTCCCCATGAAAAAACTCAAAATGATGTTTGAGATTTTGAGATTTTGAATAATCTGATCAGATAGATGCCACGTTTGTCGTGTGCGGACATTGTATCCTGCCGTGTTGCACTGCAAAAGCGTTGGACAAGACCGCAGCAGTGACCCCGTACGGTTCTCCTTCTTCTCTGAATCCTCCTAGTTGGACGATCTGCCCCTGCTTTGGCCTAATTTTTTCAAACTTCTTCGTGAAAATCATCAACCAAAAAAGTATGGCAGCAACACAAAGCAAAGAGGTGGGTACTTGGCAGCGTCTTACCATCATGCGATTCGAACGAGTACAGAGTACAGAGCGACAGAGTTCTGGATGTTGTTGTAAGCAGTTGGTACGTTGATTGTTGGGTGGAGCCGCTGCCCCGCTTTGCCACGCGCTTTGAGTAGAGGCATGTCTGGTTCCGATTGCGTACTACGTAGTTCTCGGGGGCCGCGTAGGATCAGAACCGCAAGGATCCGAATACTGTAGCTTGCCAACGCCGCTCGCTGCTGGTGTTTGGTCTGGCTGTCCTTGTGTTGTCCCCCGCAAGGGGCCAGAAGAGCAACCAACAGCACCATTCGGGAAATGTGCGCAAAGAGGCTTGGCATCAGCCATCGACGGTCATGCTTTGTCAAAATACTGCTGTATAGCGCTGCTGTTGTCTACGTACAAGAGGGCTAAAATTACAAGCAAGCGCAAGATCTCTTGCACAATGCGGCGCAATCGCGGCGTTCGTGCATGTTTGCGTTTTTTTGTTTCTTGTTTTCGTTTTTTCGTTTTTGGCCGACTATTATTATTACGGGAGACGAAACCAGAACAGGATTTTTCGACACCTTCGCAAGCTTTTTCTACCGGGGACTATCTCAACGAGCCATAGGTCAATTTTCGAGAGGAATCTAGTGGTATTGNNGGTGTTGGCCGATTTTGCAGGCTCGAATTTCCAACGGATGACCAACTCAGGCCACTGGCCAATTTTCCATTTTTTTTAATTGAAACCGGGTTAAAAAAACTCGAAACAGGCGGCCAGTTTCATTTTTTTTATCGAAACCGGGTGAATAATCGAAACTGGGCCAGTTGGCCATCTGTTGGAATTTCGAGCCTGCAAAATCGGCCGATACCACTAGATTCCTCTCGAAATTTGACCAACTCGTAGCTCGTCGACATATATCGTAGCATGGGACATTTTTAGCGTCCCTGTGAAGGTATTACACTCTCCCCCCCTCTGAGCGGCGAGATCTTTCGGACGTAACGGTACCGTATACAGCCGTACGTTGACCACCCGCTTCGTTTCAATACCTGGGGAACCAGGGAGATGTGTTTTTAGCGACGCACGCGCAAGCGTTTCTATGAAAGATTTCTATAAAAGAAACGTTCGAAGTGAGTTTCGAAACCGTGTGTTCGAAGAAGTCAAGTGTGAGGGTGTTACCCACTGAGCTATAGGGGTATAAACATATCGGTCGATTACCCAGCCCAGGGTAATCCTTTTAACGCCCCCGGGAGAAAAAACCTGCGAAGAAGGTGTTGAAAAATCCTGTTCTTGTTTCGTCTCCCATATTAGTCGGCCTTATGTGTCGAAAACAAATCAGCTCACATTTATCCAGGGGCTGTGACCAATATCCTTCTCGAGATCATGTACACCCCGTAGCACGCGAGATCGAAGTTCATACCTGGTACGCAGCTGGCAAATATGATTTTCGACGCAATTCTCGATCTCACAGCTTTTTAATGTGCACTTTTACAGTATACCGGAACATCGTAAAAAATTGTAAGTCAGCGGTAGACTGTCATCCTTGCTGGTGTTTGCACCGGGGTTGGAATCTCGGCTGGTGTATTTTATTGCGCAAAGGACTTTTTGCTAAGTATTTTTTATTCCGCCGTGGGAGCCCGTGGGAGCCCGTGAGAGCCCGGGGCGTCAGAGCCACTAGGGCCACTAGGGCCCCTAGGGTCACTAGGGCCAACACAGCCAACGGAACCAACAAAGCCAACAGGGCCAACAGGGCCAAGCCACGAGGGGGGCATCAGTGAGACACACTCGTATATATCTGCGTTAACGAGATGCAGCCGGCGGGACGCAAACAATACCAGAAATACCGCGCCAGAAACTACTGCTTGCTGCTATTCTTCGTGCGTTGTCGTATTTTTCTGTTCGTGACACGCCAACAGCACAGCGAAGATTCGTGGAACTTACAGGATGGCACCGTCGACGACCTCAAAGAAGCAGTCGTTGCTAATCTGGAGCACCGTGGTGTCATGGGAAAGCTTAGGGCCAAGGTGATCACAGGCAGCAAGCGAGCGAGAGAACACCGGTTTCTACTTGTAGTCACACACCCTACACGCGGAGGATAGATTGAAGAGGGCCTATATAATTACATGCGTGATATTCCATCATGCGGTATGTACCGGCTATAGGGTTTCGAATCCGACGAACTGTCTAAGCGTGAACGCGTCAGTATAGAATATTTCCACTGCTGTACATGCCACCTATTCATGGGGGGAGGGGGGGTACATTTAGCTCCACGGCCACGCCTCAAATACTTGGAGAAACCACGATCGGCGCTCTATTGCTTAACCTTGTAGCACACCATACCCAAGCTTGGTCGGTACAATAATACGTCGCCACAACAGGTGAGAGCCGAGGTCTTTCATACGCTGGAGGGGCCAAAGGAGGGAACACGACCCGTAGGCCTGTCGAACGAAAGCTTGCTCATAAACGAGTTGGTGCGGGAATACCTGACCTACAGTGGGTACCACAACGCCCTGGGCGTCTTCATGGCGGAGTCCGGACAACCTGAGGACAAGGCCTTAGACAGAGCTTTCATCAGGGACGAGGTGACAATGGGAAATGGGAATCGAGGGGGTTCCCGCTTTCCGGCGAGAGCGAGGTTTTGCGATAATCTGCGTCGTAGATGTCGCGTTGGTGACTTCGCTGTCACCCCTTGATCTTTTTCAGCGTACCTCTATTAATAGTATCTACGAACGTGTGGATATGTCTCTCGCGTCGGCTTCGATACTGTGGATATTTCTCCCGCATCTGTTTTGATGCTGTGGATTTTGCTCTCGCATCTCCTTTGATACTGTGGATATTTCTCCCGCGTCTACTTCGATGATATGGATACTTATCAGGTGCTTTCATGTCGAAAGTGAGGTAGCCAATCACCAAAATATCAACGATGCCATAGTGAATGCCGTGCCGACATGGCAACGAATGCACATATCAACGACTTCATCTATCAACCAATCAATTGAGCATTCGATGTGCGCCATCGCCCCTCCGAAAAAAGCTGCGCTCTCAAGAACGCCCACCCTTAACTCTCACATATGTGAACCCTTTAGCGACTTCAAAAAGGAAAAACGTAACGATAGCGCAGTAAGTTGATTGCAGCAATGCCCACACGAAGCAGCCCGGGCTGCTGTGTTTCGCCATGCGCCCAAACCAAACAGCAAGGAATTGTACGACACACGCACAGCAACTTGCTACAACTCTGGCCGTCAATATATTACTCGTTTGATGCTCACATCAGATTTCAAACGGGTACTGTATTCACAGCCAGAATGGTATTACGCTTGCTGCTGTGCGCTCACACAAAATGGCTGGTATGATCGACCTCATCATGTTTTTTTACTATGCTTCACGTCCCAATACCTGACGTAGGGTTAAGCACGCCAACGGTGCCCTAACTTCAACCCCTTCCCCGTTTTTTTTTGTTGTCGGCTACAAGCTGGGACTCACGGAGAGGCGAGGGACTGACGGGAGTAAGAAACCGCCTCTTTTGTACGGTATAACCCACGCCCTCAAGCTCTGGAAGGAAGGGTCCTCAAAAGAAGGGGTGGCGGGAAGTGGAGACGGCATCGGGGGGCGCACTGGGGGCGGGCCTCGTCGCGGTGAGATTATAGTAACTCTTCGTTTTCACGCTGCACCCTCGGTTGAGAATAAGGGTGGCTCGGTTGGTGAAGAACCACTACTCAAAATGTTGGTTAGTACGTGGAGGGAATGTGTTGTTGTGTCCTCCGAAGTGCGGTGCTGGTATGATCAGGAAGCAGCGCCAAGGCTCCAAAGATTTACCTCTTGCGATCGACATGTTAAGAGTTGATGGTCAAATCTACCCATCATCTTGTTTACGGTAACCAGTTGCGTATGGTAATGACACCGATGGAGGTGTACGTTTCGGGTACATACCGCGCACATGTTTCATGCACAGAACATCAGGCATTAATGCTGCACCTATCTTACCCCGCGCATGCACCCGATGCTGCACTGTGTCCCTTGCTCTCGCCACCACCCGCGGTATTCAATTTGTGTCCAAAGTTCCGGTCAGTGCAGAGGAGGACTTTTTACTTCCGGGCGACACAGACCCAGCAACCGCAGCAGAGTCGGGCCACTGCATCGACGCAAACCATCCTGGTATGGGAAAGAGAGACCCACCTCCTTTGGTGTTCACTAAGCGTAGCGGTGGCAGCCTATGACGAATAAATGCCACCGCTTCGGGGCGACCGTTTCAAGCACCTCCATTTTTCTAAAAAATGAGCAGATATCATGATAAGCGAATTATCACAGACGCTGAGCGCTTCCACTACGATCGGCAAACCACGGCGAGTCTTGTAGGATTGTGTTGTCTACCATGTGCTCGTACTCGCCATTTTGGGGGCTCGGCTTGTGAAAGCAGGCTGAGGGTCGAGGTAACCATGTGATCGGTAACCTGTTCCGTCGATTGTCCCTTGGCTGCATTACGCTGCCTACGTTTAGTGGTGTAGGATATTTCGATGTTCCCATTGGCGGGAGCACTGTACGTATAAAAATGAGATACCTGGTGTTCCCAAGTGCGGCCTAGACTCAATCGGTCGGGAAACATCACATCAAGCACTTCCGCAGAAATGCAGGGCAAAACGTTTTTTGAACGTATGTGTGATAAAACACGTGTCGGGCCTGAAATGCAGGCTTCACACTTGTTGATCGCAAGGAATGGCGCATGACCGGCTTGTGCCCCCTTGAAACACGGAGCAAATCGCCATTTCTTGGTGCGGTCTGTGAACAGATCGCCGAAACGCCAGAACCACCACACTGCTGCCTGCGAGCACGAAGCAGAGACGATCGCGCTTTTGTCTTTCTCCCAGCTCCCTTCGCGGGGTGTAGACGCAGTCGTCGATTTCGGCTGCCGGTAAAGCGGCAGGTAGTGTATATAAACCGTTTCTCGGTGCACACTGACAGTTGCATCCTACCATAGCCACACGGGCGCACGAAGGGTTACCCTGACCAATGACAAAGTAGACCCATTTCGCGAGTCAGCGACCAAGCGTGCTCAAAGGCACGCCTTTTGCCGAAGAAACCCTTCGGCAGAGGAAACCCCAGTCGAAGACCCCAATTCACAACCTACAATTAACAGTGCACACCGCGGTAGAAGTGTGTCTCCTAAGGGCATGGCATCAACAAGAGATGTCGAGACAGAGGTTACCATGGCTCTTAGTTGCACCCACTACAAAATATATCGTCACTGCTACCTGGCCAATCAGCCCGCAGACATGGTATACGTACAACACGGGCGCGTAGTAGCTACGGCGGTGGCAGCAACATTCACACGAATCAAAACGATGCACGGAAACCTCGGCCGTGGCTCGTGTGCGAAGGTAAGCTCACGATGCGTCGGTTGAGGGCACACATAGACGGTAACAATACCGTCTTGTGGTATAGTTGTGTCGCAGCGCCGGGACGACGGGAGCGTACAGAGGACCCGTCGTACGGAGGGCGCACACGCCGTTCCCGGGCCGTGACCGGGATGCCCGCTTTGCACTGACGATAGCTAGGCCTTGGGCAGGGAGATCTTGCAGCGCTTCGGCGCCATGACTTACGTAGATGCGTGGCGACTGTCCAGACCAGTGCCGCGCGGAGAGTCTATCTGTATGGGCGGCTGTCGAGAAGCCTCCGTCGTAATGATAGGGGAAATGGGGAGTGTCCCCGGCGAGGAACGCCCCCCGTTGCGTGTAGAACATCATATGCGACGAAACATGTAAGCCTGGTGTCTCTCGATACCACCCCAAATACCGAAAGAGACAAAGCTAAACGTGCAGATTTGTAGCAGTTGGCCACCCGAAAGGAGCGCCAACGGTATGCTTCCTGAAATGAAATAGAACGGACAAATACAGATATCGCGCCTGATATTGAGCTTTAGTGTCAATACTTCGACGATGGTTAGGCGCACTCCTCGTCTCCTCCCCCGTCTCACAGCTCCGAGCGTCGTTGACAGGGTTAAGACATAGCTGGCAAACCGCGGCAGCAGCAACAGCAGCGGCGTGTTCCCCAGAAGCCGACATGTTTTCCCCAGGCCTATATCCCCGCGCTCTTCAGCTCTCAACACTTTGCCCCAGTCGCCAATGCTCCATCCATTCGTTGTATGCGCTCTTATTGCTGCGCAGGTACTTACGTGATCAATTTTGGTCAGGTTGTTTTCGGTGGCCATTGTTTCCATGCTGACAAGAGGCGCTTCCTGAAGCCTATTGCTCGCTCTGCTGGGCGGCTATAAGCTCGAAAAATGTTATATAACATCACCGCCCAAGCCTTGCCGGGCGACTGTGCCTCGAACACCACCTCGAAAACTATGCCCTGCCTTGCGGGTTGTCAATACAGTAATAACCTTCAAGCCATGCCCACGTGATTGGCGATACGGGGATTAGTTTGATCGAAGCTACATGTACTGCATGGGCCGGTTCAGGGACCCGCAAAAAGTCCGTTGCAGCTTGTGTGAACTGGTAGCTTTGTTGTTGATCTTGCCCAGAAGCCAGACTTCGCAGGAGCGCTCCCATTGGTGCTTGCTCAAGGGTGGAAAACGGGCTCGTAGTGTGTAGCTGCTGCTCTTCGCATGGGTTGGGTCGTTACCCTTCTCTCTCCCTAGTGGTTTTGGCTCTGTAGCCACAAGGAAGTGGTACACGTTCCTACCGGCGCTTCATCGCCGGGCTTGGCGTGTTCCCAGACCAGCCTATAGTATCATCAACAGGTTACGAGCCTTGCGACAGGCATATGACTGTTTGGTGGGGCGTGAACGCTTGTCGAAATATCTTCGCCATTTTCACCCGCGAGAACTCGCACCAGGGACACGAGGCCCGAGAAGTTCAGCCGCAACTATCACCAGAACCAGACCTGGCAGTAGTAGGCAACCCTGTTGGATACAACCTGGCCTGGCATGCTTTGTTTATTTGCGAACATCTAGAAGAGAGGGTGAAAAGTGCCTACAGTAAGTCTAACGGACCAAGTGGAGAATGTTTGATAGGTCCCATCATACATCTGAGGTCCTGTTTAATGTGAACCGTCGTAACAACAGCCAACTACTACCGTAGTACAGAGCGCGAGGCTCACAACCTGTGTATTCGTGTTGATCGCACAACCCGAGCCAGCCATCGAGCGCGAGGCTCATAACCTGTTGATCATGCTGACTTGTGTTTGCAAAGACAAACGTGAGCGAATGAGCCAAGCCAATGAGAACATGTCACGTTCCGCTGTGACGGTTACACGGTCGATGTAACCGCCCATACATACACAAACCGCAAAACTGTTTTCCCTCCTCCTTCCTATGCTTTAAGGTTTTGACTCTGAATGATGTCCCGGGGAAGATTACGTACAATACTCTGTTGTTGCTTAGTTTTAAGGATAAAACCCAATTCAGCAATGCAACTGAACATGAACAACCCTCAAGAGGCGGTCTACGATGGTCGTGCCCCTTCCCGACAACTAACTCCTACCCCGGAAGACGTCCCCGACAGGACCTTCCTCGCACGGCAGAAGCCTGCCGCCTAACAAGTGATCCGGGCGTTACCACAGCAAAGCCTTAACCGCGTGTTATCCCAGGAGGCCGGGGGGACCAAAGGAGGGGCCGCAAACGAGATACATGAAAAAAATACTTGTCTGGTTAACGAACAATCTGATAATTAATGAGCGATCTATGAGAATAACCATTGTAATTCGTGCGCTGACTTTCGGGTGCCCTACGCAACGTGCCACGTATGTGGCGGGATGATTTCCGGGAAATATTTACCATGTGTATTTTTTCGTTGTTGGATTGCTTCCGTCATATTTGTTTTCACCAATTAGCCTGCCGTACACCAAACGGGGTAAACCCCACCCACGTCCGAGTGACGGCAAGCAACCGCAACAACAACGTGGAACCACAGACCGAACGTGCCCTCCGACGAAGATAAGGCGGACAATGCGGACACATTCGAGCTGGCGCAAGCGCAAGCCAGAAACCAACCTCCCCCACCCACCCCCCAAACCCGCTCACGATCCGTGCCACCAGCGCACTTAAAGTTTTTTTCTTCTCGAGCCACCTGTGGTTGTCAGGGGACACCCGGGCTACATCCCAAGGGTTTCCTATGCGGATGTGGATCTTACGGCGGTTATCGGAAAAATCGAAATCGCGATTTTTTCCCGCGGTCAAACATGGTTAACAACCACGGCCAAACATGGTTAACAACCGCGGTCAAACATGGTTAATAACCGCGTCAAACATGGTTAATAACCGCGGTCAAACATGGTTAACAAAATTGCTACAAACTAACGCTAGGGGCCAAATAAATATTTCTGCCTCCGCCCGATAGAGTGAAGTCTTCCTCCAGGCTGAGGCCGTCGTGGAACGCACTTGCGACAACGGCGGAATCTTCTATTGACCTGGCGATGTTGTAGTAGTGATATGCCATGTGCAGCGGGAGATCGATTGCGATGCCCCATCCTCTCTTGTCTCATGCCCGCCGTGGGGCACCTGCTTCCTCCAAGCGCCCTTAATCTACGCGGCGGTTTAGATAATGTACTTGGACAGGTCCGATCCCTTCAGCATTTCGCCGACTCTTTCCTTGACAAGGTCGATGTCAACGACCACCACGGCACCATCCTCCATTTCGGAGGCGTCGAAGCTGATCGTCTGTATGTGGGTGGGGACAAGAGCGGGTGGGACGCGGGGCCGTGTTGAGCAAAAACTGGTGCGTGATCGAGATACTTGACGCCAGGAGGAGCGCCCCATTTCAATATTCAACAATGCGACAACTACCGTTTCATGCAATCGTTTCACACGTTGGACAGATCATCGATTCCCATTTGGCCGGGGATATTATTCCCGTTTAGCCCTCTTGGGACTTTACAGAGGAACATTGCCGATAGAGAGCGTCGATTACGGCAAAGACGACCACTGCGTGATTGAGGGATGATACCACTTGATGCTCGAGTTACCATGCAACGAGTCGTACGGCACGGGCTCGACGTGATCCTATCCGTACTGCTGGGCGCTCACGGTGCCCGTATAGATCGTTCATAGCACCTCGTCGTCATTGTTTCGGTGGATGTTTTGGGAGTCCCAACGGGGTTAAAGTTCACATCAGAGTCCAAATGGAGCTTGTCTTACCACCCAGAGTGGTACAGCAATGCGTTCGTTGCAAGCGCCGCCCCAAGGCTCTAGGCCGCTACAATACGAGCCATTACGTACGGTAGGAGGGATGTTCTGGCTTACCTCGACGATGCGTTCGAGCACCGTGTGGAGCCTTCTAGCTCCGATGTTCTCCACGGTCTTGTTCACGTAAGCCCCCACTTTCGCGATCTCCCGGATAGCCTCGTCGGTGAACTGAATGTCCACCTGCGGTCGCCCGCGCGCAGAGAAGGAAGTGGTTACAAACGAAACGCAAAGGCGCAATGAAATTGGACGAAATAAAATATCGAAATGAGACGACCCGCCCGTCATCTTGTGTGAGAAGAACCAGCGGGTCGTGCAAAAGCCGACAACACAGAGCCCCCCCGCAAGCACACTCGCATACATCAAGACGAAACACANNAACCGAGCCGAACCGAACCGAACAACGAAACGGAACCCCACTCAACCGAACCCCGTTTGCCGGAGCGAGCCACTCACCCCTTCCGTCTTCATGAGCTCCACCTGTTGGCGGATGAGGTTGTTCTTCGGCTCCGTGAGGATTTTGTACAGGTCTTCTTCGCTCAACCCCTTCAGCTGAACGCGGATCGGCAGTCGCCCCTGAAAGCGCGTACAGTTATACAGCAGTTACAAAAGCATGTCTCGACAAACATCGGTCATTACAGTGGCGGCTTCTGGTTTCCCCCTCAATATCAGGGGAGTGTATAATACGAGCATCCTACTAAGACATGCCACTCTGAAGGGAAAGGTAAGGACCGGTTGGTTTTCATATTAAAATTGAAACGCTCGATATGTTTCCGTCCAGATTGATATACGTAGCACAATACCGGCTACTAAGAGAGCGAGTCAAATGAAACATCATCCATGTCAGCGCCAACTGGCGCAAAATACATGCAACCATCTGCCGCCTTCCCGCCCCCCTCACCTCCCCCTGCCAACACAAGCAACCACCCCCACCTCCACCCCCGCCCCCGCCCACAACACC
>JAXFYO010006172.1:0-10017 GCA_034768055.1 Saccharina latissima
TTTCATGCCATCCTCCGTGTCCCGTCGAGGTGCTTGAGTCGGGTGACGGGGAACACAAAAAGAAATACCAGGTAATAGGTATCGATTAACCCTACGAGGGTAATTCACCTGAAGTTGTGGGTCGATGATGAGAGGCCACCGTGCTGAGTTCGTCACTATAGCTCCATTTTCAATCGAAACCTGGTGTACAAGGCCGAGGGGTGAGGCCAGGCTGTGCGTTAGTTCCCGTGCAGGTGAGTGCCCCTTTGCGTTGTCGACACACCCAATGTTTACCGTATTAAGTGTTTGAGTGCTTAGACAAGATACCTGATCATTGGGAAGACCGTCGCTGTTCCAACCGGCAACCTCAGCATCGGTTGTAAGAATCTTGATGGGATCTGGATCGGCAGACATCGGAAGCGACCCTTCTTCGCCAACAGCGGCCTGCGAACGGTAATGGTAACAGTAATGGCGAATGGTAAATGGCAAATTGCAATGTTAAATTAAGTGGAAATGGTGATGGCAAAGGAAATGAAACTGGTAAATGGTAATGACAACTGGTAATGGTAAATGAGATGGAAATGGTAAGGGCGAATGGTAATGGTAAAAGAAATGGGACGGCAAAGGTAATTGTAATGGTAATGGTAAACGGTAATGGTTGCAACAGGTTTTGTAAGCAGATCGGTGAGGGGTGCAATGTATGCAGGGAGCGCGATTATCGTACACTTGACAGCTTGCGACACTACTTAACTTTACATAATTGGCGGCGAGGAATTTACGCCGTAATGCAAAAACAGGCAGTCAGTTTTATCCACCGCAAGATAGGGGTCGGTCCCAGTCTGAGGAGAAGCGCGCTCAGGTTTAGGAAAAAGCGATGCAGGCACCTGGAGTTCCTTCTGCAAGAACGGCAAAAACTCCTGCCCCATTAGCTGGTCGCGGAAAGGCTTCGTGAAGGGTCCAACATAGCTGGAGGAGTGACGTGATAAGACGAAAAGGCGGAACAAGTTCCGATCTCACGTTAGTTTGTAATATATGGGGATGCTTGCCACTGGTGGAAATGGCATCGACTTTCAAGTAGAGTGAAATAACACCGACCAGAGTGAAAGGATATTTCACGGATCTCATGGCAGAAGTGTTCAGCATTCAGTTTTAAGCATTAGCTGTTAAGAAGAAAATGCGACTTGTGATGACACGGTGTTGGGCCGAGTTTCTCTAGGAAAGCATGCCAGCCTTACAAGGTAGCCGCTGGGTAAATTGCCATGCAAGAATCCACTGCAGGGGATGCGATATTCGTACCTTATGAACGACGCGGCCAGCAAAACGTCGCCGGTGAGAAGTTCCATATCAGCCCGAAGCTGAATAACGTTTTCCGCCCATCGATCGTTCTCTGAGCTCAGTGCTCCGGTTAATCGCTGCGCCAGATCAAGCTTACGCTGTCCCTTTGACACGGAATCCAACGCCTGCCGTAAGAGAAACATGAACGGACGCGCATGTTTTTTAGAAATCCCAATTTGGCTCGTGACGCTGAAGCATTTGGCTTCATCCAGTATACGGCATTTGGGTTTTGGCAATTGATCGCGAGATCGTACGTCGGCTCTGTTGAGATCCAACCAAATCACATCGGCCAACAACGCTGCAATACTTGTTAAGTGCAGCACTTTGCGAAAATTTGAACGATTCTAAAAAGGGAGTCGATTTCACGCTCTCGATGATATTTACGTACCTCTTGCTTGTCGTGATTGGCTGCGTTAAACTCTGCCGTGAGCTTGGCGAGCTTGGCTTCCAACTCAGCCACCTGCTCTTGCACCGTTTTCAACCTGCCCAGGGACAAATATGACGAACAGGCCGGAGGAGTTAGTCACCCCTTGATATGATACGATACTCCCCCACCTTAGTGCTTGGAAATCAATACCAGGGTATAATACTGCTTAATCGTTTCATTTCCTGTGAGGACCACACCACCAAAATCGCGTATTACTTGAACTTCTCTGAGTGGGGTAGTGCAAGCTGTGCAGACAGTGCGCTGATTAAATACAGCAACGCTGCCCTAGGCACACGTGGCATGGCCCAAAGTTGCGAATATCATTTGAACAGGACCCTCACGTAGAATTGGCTTCGTTAAGCTGGTCGTTGGCCTCGGCGAGCGCCAAGCGTTTAGGTTCCACGGTGACGACGATGTCGTAGTACTGCAGGGGATAAACAATATGACACGCACTGTATTAAATCAATCAAGGACGATGTCGCAGTACTGCAGAACCAAATAACATGACATGCACGAGAGTAAATCAAAGAGCTAGCATACAAAAATTGACATTGCAGATGATAACATCGCCATACGGAAGGCACTCCGCAAAAACACGTAAAAACTGCTGGTGTCGGGAGGAAAACGACAACAGAAACACGTGCCGATCGTAGGTTATTCCACTTGCGAGTTGTTCCCCCCCTTAGCCCATGCTTCGTGTCGCACAACTATTCGGACGATTTTGCAAGCATCCGCGGGCACCACAGGCGGGCCGGCGGGAGAAGGCGAGGGGGGGGGTGTCTCACCATGACGATGTTGAGGACGAAGGAGCAAACCCCTGCAGCTGCCGAGTTTTTGGACTGAATTATTTCCACAGTAAAGTGCTCCATCGCCAGGAAGGGTCTGATTTCCTTCCAGTTGATCGCCGGAATTGTATTCTCGTCAACTCCTGCCTTAAGGCCCTTGAGAAATTCGATGTATCCTCCGATGTCACCTATGGTTCCCATCGAAAACCACGTTCGTCATGCGAGAGCGGAAGAAGGCTGCCAGATTGGATGTGAACGTGCTCTGAACGCCTCTAGAAAATATAGATAGTGGGAAATATTGGAATTTTGGTATCAAACCGGGCAAGGTAGGAAGAAACTGATGCCCAGCAACACGACATACACATATGTAGGATGTTGTGGGTCGCATCTCACCAAGCAGTTGCTTTTTCGATGCGTCCCACGATCGATCCTTGACTTTTCCAGCCTTGGTAGTGACGACTGTAGGGCTTGTACCGGCCAAGAGCACCATTGTAGCAGCGAAAACGTCATCTACCCCTGCCGGCGGTTTCGCCATGGTCTTGCATTCTCCGAGATCCTAAAAGGAACGAAAACACACGTACACACGTCACATGTGAATTAATTGGCATGCTACACGCGTTTCACCTTATGCCGGCGGAAATTCAAGTACCAGGTACATTGGAAAGTGGCTAATGAGACACGCTCAGCGTCACATGCAAATTGTGAATTGGGTGGCGTACTTAAATTTAATTGTTTCGTGACACCCTACTTTATTTCACCCTGATCCACCTTCTTGTTGAGTGTGTCGAGAGCAGCCATGGCAGCAGCAACGGCAGGTTCAGCCTTCGCAAGGTCTGCCTCAGTGTCTCGTTGTTTGACGCTGACCTGAGGATGGACATCATAGGGTATCGGGACATAATGTCACGGAACAATATAGCAAGCCAGTTGTTTCAAACCTTGGCCGCGTGGCCATAGCTCTGGTTCTGAACATATCGCCTTCTGACTTGAAAAGTGTTTGGAGGGTGGGGGTTACACAAATACAGGACACCACCTGTTAATAGTACGAAAATGAGAACTACGGCTCAAAATGCTGACATTTACAGGAAAATAAGACATTCGGCAGTCGTCAGTCATACTGAAGTTAGTGTAGGACACCCCCTTTTCTCAAATAAGAAATCGATCAACTCAGTCTGAGCAACATTCCTGTTTTTTGTTAGGTGTCTTGTAGTTTATCGCAGCCCAATATATGACGTACCTCTGCTTGTGTCTTTGCAACTTGTTCAGCTTGGACCTGCGCCTTCGCTGTTTCCACCTCGACGATAGCCTTTTCTCTACTGACGTTTTCCGCGATTCCTTCTGCAACAGTTTTCTTTTGCTCAGCATCCTCTAGTTTTATCTGGGGCAAAAACGGTGCGGCGCAAGAGCAATGGCGTTGTTCTTTTAACACGGCGGCTATATCGTTGAGGATTGCAAGGCATCCGTGACAGAGTTGGCTGATCCTTAATACGACGTAGTCGAAAATTGGCTCAATCAAGCTTACATAGCTGGCAGCAGCTTCTCGGTCATCATGGAATGTACCGGTATCAGGGGTAGGTTTGTTTGTAGACGGCAGTTACGGCCTCCACAAACGCAGTAATGGACATGCGATGGATGTCGTATCTGACCGAGGGGAGAAAGCTCTCTATCCCACGACCCAGAAGAAACGATAATGACAACGCAATTCGAAGTATACACATAAATGAAATGATACCTTAAGGTCCTCTTCGAGAGATGTAACGGCATCCTTTGTTTCGCGGAGCTTCTGCAGACCCGTGGTGAGCCGCTCGATGGCGCTGTCCTGGTTCTCGCGCTTGGAAGCGAGAAGAACATTGTACAGCTTCAGAAGCTCAAGGAAAGACTTGGGAGTGGTGTAGACGTGCCTGGAGACGAAAAGGAAAAGAGCATGTTAAGCCTGAGGTATAGAACAACAGAGGTACTGTCTATAAGAAGAGCTAACGAGCGATCGGCGTCGATAGAATGCTCTCCGTGGTCGTGTTTTCCCTGAGTGATTTTGGTATCTACTTTACTCGTTGCAGGCGTTACAGGCAGCTATGGAGAAAAAAACGCAAACCATCACCCACCTGCGTTCCACGGCCTTAAAAGACTCCGCGGCGGTGTTGACCACTTTGAAAGACAGCGGGAGGAACTTCTCGATGGCTGCGCGGATTCCGTCGGAGCCTAAATCCATTTCTGAAAGGAATTTTCGCCCTACACTGAAGAGGGCTTCCCGTGGCCAAGGTTGGAACCAATCTAATGGACATGGACGGTGTGATATGGTCAAAGGACAACGGGGAGAACCGAACATAAGAACGACGAGGGGCACTTCACGCGGCCTCGTGATGACGGCAAGCGAACATTCACGATTACGATTGAAGAGGAAAAATAAAGGATGAAGCATTGATGTTCTTCGACGTTGTCCGACATTCTCAGACGTTCGGGGATGATCTCCGAAGTTACCCGACGATCTCTGATGTTCTACGACAATCTCCGACGTTCTACGACGTTCCCTGGGCGGGTGATAGGCCTCCGTTAAGGGGCCCCTTCGAGAAAAAAATACAAAAGCACTGCAAAACAAACCCGTTTTGTTTCTTCAGTTGCGATACTATTTCTGGTATAATTTTCACCTTTTCATGACTTCCTACGGATAACGCCATTTCTCCAGTTTTAATGCTCAGACCTGCTCCCGATGAGTAGTTTTAGAGAGCGTAGATCATGGTCAACATGTGTGCCTCTTGCTCAAAAAAGACTCGCCATACCCCTGGTACCTAAAAAAGACGAATTTGAAAAATGGTACTTTCTCCGGCTGCTGATACTTTTTTAACTCAGATTTTCGACGAGGACGTCGAGAACTAATTGGTGAACCTACCTGGGCCTCTAGTTCGACCGTCCGTGGCGTCGTACGTGGCCACAGCAGAGTGTAGATACCAAACAGGAGCTGCGAAACGATAAAAAAAATCTTGCCGCTGAGCAGTTTGGTTTCGTGATGCAAACACAGCAATTCCTGCCCTCCCTTGCAGATCTAAGAGCCCCAACACCTCCTAGAGACTATAACGAACAAGCTATAAGTTGGTCGGGAGCAGGTCTGAGAAATAGAGCTGGAGCTATGCCGTGTTCCGTAAGGAGGGGTGATACGGTGTTATTGTATATACCAGAAACAGTATTGCTGCTGTAAAAAAGACGATTTGTTTTTCAAGACTCAAGTACTCTTATTTTTTTTACCGAAGGGGCCCCTTAACACACTACACGCCTAGCGTGCCGTGTAAAAGCCCCATTCCTGCACCCTGTCGAATGTTTTCCATAGCATGACCTACATATTTTGTAGAGTCCCAAGTAGCCGTACATCGTATGCTGGAATCAGAGCAGGTGAACGCAAAAGTTGGGTACATAAAGTGGTATCCGTCGTGGACTCAGGCAATATTTGTAACTACCTGTAGTACGCACTTGGCACACGTTTAATGGAGACGGGACATGGGTCTAAACTGCTCACCTATGACCGTGCAGTTCACAAGGGCAGGGAACTTTTTCGCGCGGTTTCGGAAGTCATCGCCCACCGGAGAAAACGCCAACACAACGTGCAGGTTCTTCCGGATGAGCTTAATGAAGAACTCCCAGCAGTTTTTTCGGTCTGGCACGAGCCCCTGCGCCTTAACCTTGTTGGTCATATTGTTCACCTGACCATGACAGTAACACCAAGACGGTGTAAGTACACGTAGAGAAAGCCAATAAATCAATTACTAGAGACCCTGGCATGTGCGTCTTGAATATCACCATGTACGCTTGATTTAGTGGAACGAAACACCCACCCACCCGACTGACTGACTGACTGTAAGAGCCCTTGGCTTTCAACACCATCTACGAACAGCTCCCGAATCATCGAAAAAGCAGGAAACCAACCACAAAATTGCGTGCAGCGCACTCCACTCACAATAGCGTCGACTTCGTCCACGGCAAAGAGATCGGGGATGTTACCCGAGGCCAGCAAGTCGTTAACGTAGATCAGGAATCGCTCGTTGGTGATTTGACTGTCAGTGAGCAGGAACATGAGGCCTTCGTCTTTGTTTCCAGCCTGTGGGTCACGCGAATGGAATATCAACGTTAATTGCGCGAGCGATAACATGGTCTTCCTGGAAAGTGTGACGACACACGAGGCAGCGGGAAATGCCTCAGCGTGCGTGCGCCCACAGCAATACTGAAATGGCATCCAGTCACGCCGCGCGTCACGTACGAAGTAATGTTTGAACCAACGTGGCCTTTGAAGGCACGCACGATTACAGTCGTCGGACACCAAACACCTTTGGCTTATTTCCATCATCGGCTGTGTCAAGGCATGCCCGCGTTATTAGGTGTCGACGTGGCACAAACAAACATCACGCATACCTTGTTGTACATCGTCTTGAGGTCTTCCTTGAGATCGTTGATGGAATAGGTGGAGCTGATGACAATCTGGCTCACAGAGTACCCGCAGATAAAAGCCGCAAGACGGCTCAAAGACTGTTTGCCTGATCCTCCGACACCGACCAGTAGTGCGTGACCACCATCGTTGAGTACGATGCGCACAATCCGTGCGACCTGGTCAACATTGAGGAAATATGAAAAAAAGTCATACTCCACCATCGTTCTAGTTCCGAGACCAAGTCCTCCGGCGAGAGCGGCTGCACATGCACGTAGGGCGGCCGAAGCGTGCCTGCTCGGTATGCTGTTCGACTTAATGAAAATACGCGACCGATGATGTTCCCTTTCCTTATACGAGCATCAAGNNGCTCCAGTGTGTCTATAACTATTAATAGTGTATCCTTGGGCGATGACGGGTATGATATCGTGCGAGACATGATGGTCTGGCCACGTTCACCTTCTGTATGGATGTACAACGCGAATTTCTGCGAAAGCTTTCCCCTTGTATTGGTGAACCAAGCACTATCAAGTGTGGCAATATGGTATGAGGCGAAAACGTGCAAGCACAACGGGATTCGTATCTTACGTGCTTCATGGCGTCTTCGAAGAGAACCAGATCCATGGTAGCGTAGGTCTCGTTGTACTCGCGTAGTGCATCCTCGAGTATACCAGACATCGAGTTCAGCGAAGTGACCTGGATAATTGATGCGTGGGTAAAAAGATGGCCAGTAAGACAACGTATTGTCCAAGGCGGTACCGCTGCCGCCAAACAACGTATCCCTGACTATACAACCCACGAGAAGCATGGCGCATGGCGCCCTGCAACCACGTTTACCCCGGGCCCATAGCCTGCGTCGGTCGGCAAGAATTGTGGGCGACATTGTGTTCATGCATTCGCGTGTCGCGGGGGCGTTCCACCAAATAGAGCGAAATGTCTGGGAGCTGTTTGACATGCTTGGGGCTTCTTGAAGGGATTCATTCCACATATTTGGGACCCGCGTTACCTGATCGTATATCTGATCCTGTATATTTTCCGCAAAGTGGCAGAACACGAGAGGATCGGCGTTCTCCGCCGCGTAGAACTTGGACATGTTCAACGTAGGGAACAGCTTCTTGGCTTGCTGCTGAGCCAATGCGTTGTACTTGTTCAGGTCCTCAGTTGACACCTGCAATTGCAACGTGAAAGGCAAAAGCGGCTTGCTAAAGTGTTTTGGCGCCACCTACTATTACAGTTTTATTTAATAGTACAATCCATCCCGGTCTCACCCATACTGGTAACTACTGTCGGCAGACGGAATGCACTCTCGGAAACTTGTGGAGAGCCTCAAAATCGAGCAAACCAGGCGAGGGCACACAAAAGAAAGAGAAAACGACACCAAACACACCCGGGTGCCAGAAAGAAAAAACATCCCACAGAGTTGCGACCACTGGGCGAATTAAAAACATATTTGTTTTTGGGGATCTTTAATTTCACTTTGATTTAGAGTCCCCTTGTCTAGGAAAAAAAAATCGGAGTATCATTTTGTGTTTTGCTCGTATACTCCTGAACCAGGTGAAATATTGTTTTAAGTCTTACCAGTCGGTCTCCGTAAACCCGCTCGCTCTCGTGCATCCAAAGGTGCACAAACTTTTCGGCCGTCTTGAACTGGTCTGGTTGTGCCACCAGCAATCCCTGGAACACGTTACTCAGATGCCGAATGTTGAACTCGTAGTGGAAGTTCGTTGCAGTCTTCCTGAAATTCGCAGCAACCTGTTTGAGGGAAATCAAATGCGTGCGTGGTGTTTTGGTATATCCCAAGGAGTTGGGCAGTTCCTTGACACTATTCGGAGTACGACAAACACCCTGCATGAACGAAGATAGGCCAAAATCAACCGCAACGGTTCGATTGTTGTCGCTGTCCACCCAGCCTTAGTGGTACCAACGAACGGCGCTTAATCCAAGGCAAGGTAATGCATCCCCACCTGACTGTGGAGTCCGAGCGCGGCCTTGATCAAGTTGCTTGATTGCCCAGCAGTTTCCGCGTCGAAGTGCTGCAAATGCCCGTCCAAAATGGTCTGAGGTGTGTTCGGAGCAAGGCGCCGGGGGAAGAATCAAGCCTAAGAATATAATTAATAGGAAGAACACGGCCGCCTGCGATTGCAGTCTGCATCTCCGACTCCCTTTTATTGCTTATTATGGTTGTGGCGCTTCAGCTTCGCGTGAGCCCTAGGCATGTTTCCGCCAGAAACAAATGAAACGCCTCTGCAACGCAGTTGTGTTCCTCACTCACTCCACAGCACTGGGCTCTAGCTGTTGTTTATGTCTACTGCAAAGAACGGCAATACAACACTTTTCGTCTGCTGAGCGGACGGGGCAAAACATAACATTTCATGAGCTATCCAACCACCGTGCTTCCGTCTCAGCAACATTAGCCGACCAGCTATAGCATCCAATATGGTGACGATGTATTGAATGAAGATATCCCTGCCAGCCCGACCATTTCAACGTATGCCGACTTTGCGCACCTGGTAGATAGTAAGAAGAGATGTGGGACCTGGCAAGCCTATGGCGAAAGTCGCAAACCATCGCTGCAGACGAGGATTCACGAGGAAACTTCCCGCGGTTGGGTTCATGCACGCGACCACCTGGGCACGAGTCGCAGGGAGAAAAAGGGTGGGCAAGCCAAGAAGGACCCATCGTTTACGGGGCAGGGGTAATGAATGACCCAGCAGAACTAAAAGCTTAGTGAGTCGCGTTGGAATATTATATGGTCACACACTCTTCGTGGACGTTCTAGCAGGGACAGTTCACCACCAGTTGTAAATCCATGAACCCCACGTTCACATTCACGTTAAACATGCATACAATGGAACCGAACAGTCCTTTCGCCTGACAGAAAATGATGTGACACGCGCTACCCTGCCCGAGTTGAAGCGACTTTCAAGCATACACATATTATAGTAATACATCGATTCGAGTCGAGGAGGGAAATAAAGGGTTGACGTTATCTCGCGATAATAATTCAAGGCACGAACCGTAGTGGGGAGGAGGGGCAAGCGCCTACTTTTTGACCCCGGGTCTGAGTTACGACTAGGAGGGAG
>JAXFYO010006312.1:0-13460 GCA_034768055.1 Saccharina latissima
TTGGTCTCGGAGATGCGGCCCAAAAGGAATTTCTTCGGAGGGCAAGCCAGATCACAGGCAGGGGTGAAGGGGGTGGGGAGCGCGCGTGTAGATAGCAGATAGGAGGGGGCGGCTTGCAGTCGGGATCGCGCTTGTGTGCTCCACTATTCTTCACATGTCGTTAACCCACACCTGCTGTCCACAGGATGTTACGTACACATATCTAAGAAGACTGCCCTTGTCCTGCTGTATACAGGGTACGACCAAGTACTGTGTTTACCGTGCAGCAGCAGCAGCAGCAGTGTACCCCGGATTACGTTGCTTCTGCAGTACTCGGTGGAAAGCGGGGAAAGTAAACACTTGCTCTTCGCCGCGCCCGCCAGGCAATATAATAAAAAAATGACAGATTTTACGGCGGTTTTGCGATGTGTCGGCCTCGCTGGCTGCGCTCGCTCGAGTTCGATCAAGCACCGACTGCCCACCTACGTGCTGCATATGACAGCAGATGCGGGGCGGAAGGAGAAAACGGGTGGTATATACAGCGAGTCAAACTTGACGCTCCGCGATCGTCTGACCCTCACTATTCTAATGTAACAAGCACCAGCAGTGCTTTATTTTGCAAGATGAATTGCGCGGGACTGTCAGAATTTGTGGAAATTATTTTCGTAATTTCTCTCGAACACTGCGACACACGAGTACTTCAAACCCCAACACTACGCAACGACAGCCTGTCCAGAAGAACGCGTCCATTTCCGGGAAGCGACGACAACCCATATCGAGCGAAAAGGCCCGTTTCTCTCACCGTTCTCGTCGTGGTAGGTGTCTCCAGCTGCTGCTTCTCCTGTTGTGGGTAACTGATTTAGATGCTGGGATCTGGGGCATAAAAGGAGTTCAAAACACCTGGGTAGCCCTATTGTAGCGGGATATTGGAGTTTTTTGTTCTTAGGAAGCGCGACGTGAAAAGCGCGACGTGAAAATCAAATCAGTCAGCTGAGAGAGCCGCCAGTGGGCGGCTGTGATCAGAGCACGCGAGT
Organism: Saccharina latissima; assembly: GCA_034768055.1. Classification (NCBI taxonomy): domain Eukaryota; class Phaeophyceae; order Laminariales; family Laminariaceae; genus Saccharina; species Saccharina latissima. The sequence continues at coordinate 1,014 of JAXFYO010006312.1, forward strand.
AGCGTGTTAGCCCAAAACCGATCGGAGCTCAAAATCGTGGGATGGTGTGGAAGCAGGTCGAGCGAGCTGATCTAAGTATCTAAACAAACAAGAGTAAACACGCCATGTACGGCTCTACGTATGATACGGAGAATCACACCGCACCGCCTCTGTCCTCAACCAACAGCACGGTCAGCAGTAGTCGGCATGGATCTGGGAGGAGCAGCATGGAGAGCAGCCTACACTCTCGAGCAGGACCACCGCCCCGTGAGTATCGGAAGACCGCCAGGGAGGAGAGACGGCGGAAGACGATCGGGGTGATGCATGTTCCTGGGAGGATCCTGGCCACTCTGCAGCGGAAGTTCTGGGACAGCAACCAGGCGAGGCTCCCGAGGCACCCACCCCCAGATCACCAACAGACAGCTTAGAGAGCGCGGGGGGGGGGTGTCGTATAGTGCGCCTGGGACTGCTATGAGTATTTTCTCCTAGCCCAGGCTCAGTCTAGACCGAGTAACAGACGCTGGTGTGGCGACTAAGGTTTGAGTCGGGGGGCGCGGATAGACTTGAGAAAGGGCGGCCTCCATATTTACGAGATCATAACCGTTACGCGTTGCAACGTAAGAATATGTACGCCTGGATATGTACGTTATCCTCATCCAGGTGCCTGCGGGTCTGTTGGTAGAGTGTACATATTATATGATAGCCGACAACTTCGAGGGCTGATACTTCCGAGGGGGCATGGAGTAAATTGACACACGACACGAAGTGAGACGTGGAAATGTGGAGGACTTAAGATTTAGTTTTGCCCATCCGCCGGAGGATTCAAAAAAAAAAAGAAAAAAAAAACATTGGCGTCACAATCTAAAATGCGGCGCAGGCATGAGGAAGAGTGTTTTCCTTAAAAATAGGAATTGCTCCTAATTTTGTGAGGTTATGATACTCGTTTGATTAATAGTATTGGAGCTCTCTCTAACTCACACAAAAAATGACGAACAAATAGTCGAGACGAACAACTATTATTACCATGGCCTAGACTGAGTGCAACTATTATTACCATGGCCTAGACTGAGTGCAACTATTATTACCATGGCCTAGACTGAGTGCAAAACAGTGCAAAACACGAAAATAGGATTCCAACTACGTAAGGGATGCCTTATTGGGAGACGCCTCCTTTGATAAACCCTGTCACTCAGAAATAGCTTTATCTTAGCTTGGCCAGAACAGCAGTGCTCTCACCTTTGTCGTAGCATGGGTCAGTGGTGGGTAGGCGGGGTGCTAGGTCGTTCGCGGTCGAGAGCAATGCCATACCTTTTAGGGGCAGCGGCTTATTTTCTGAGCCCCTCACGTTAGCAGAGCTCGATACTATTACTAAGTCGTTAGTAAGTCACCCGAACCATGACTTCGACGAAAATTGTTTTTCCAACTCGACCAACATTCATATACACTCGTCATATATAGAAACAAAACACCATGGTATATGTATAGTACTAACCGAAAGCTGTTTACTCGAAGAGGCTAACCGGTCGAACGATACTGTGCCTATACTATAATCATCTCTAACCTCTACACCGTGGGATGAGTCTTGAGTCTTGATGAAAAAGGTAACCCCGGCTAATCCCACAAGGGCAGCAAAGAACGCGTTAAACGTGCCCCGCGGATGCTTAACGCACTGCGTGCCTCTACGTTCGGGAGTGCTTGGCTTCCTTCGAATGCCTGCAGGGGGTGGACCCTGCTCATTGCTGACGGACGGGGGTACCGTCTGGACCACGAATCGAGCTTGGGCCAAGAGGCGCGCCAAACCTAACTCTTGCGCCCCCCGTGCCTTTGATTAACAAGGACCATCTCAGAAACGGCGGTCGCATCTGTGCCTTTCCTAAGCTGTGTACCTTGGTGGAAATGAGAGGTTCGCGCCCTCTTCAGGGCGCCGGGATGCGTTTTTGAGCAATGCCTGCCTTGTAGGGGTGGGGTCTTATTGTCTGAGCTCCTCACACGAAACATGACTTCGAAGATTTTTTTTTTGTGTCTGCGCGACCCGACCAAGATTTTTATGCGCTGTATGTGATGTGTGCGCTGCCCCGGAAACAAATATACTAGTAAAGTATGATACTAACCGATGGTTGCTCACTTGAGGAGTATACTATTACGGGGGACCATAGTAAATAGGACCTACGATACACATTAAAACCCATACAATTCTCTATTTTTACCAACAATATTTGGTCCTGTTTATTATAGTCCTCCGCAATAATGATCAGTGACAAAATATTGCCTCAGAATGAAAAACCTAATTGCAAACCCTACCAGAATATGGTATACCGTGGGATGAGTCTTTTTTCTGTGCGGCCACCCCCTCACCTCTAGCTGTATGGTGGTGCCATATCTCGTCGTCGTCGCAAGTACACACACATACAAACACAACCCTTACACAAAAATGTCACACGCACACCTTCAAAAGAGTCAGTCTGCGACTGTAACGAACTCACACATGCATCCCCGCTATGTCTAAAACCCTGATACCTCCGTGTTACCGTTTTTAATCATGTACGCCCGATCAGTCTGGTCAAGAGGGAGAGGAGGAGATCGTCGACTGCCCCTGCTGCGTGCCGATCACGTACAAACTGTTTCCGGACGACACGCAGTGCGTGTGGCCCGAGACCCCGGTGCCGACCGGCACCCCCACCACCCTCGCTCAGCTCCTGGCGAGCGACGCTACCAGGGGAGGGCGGGGCCGCGGACCTCTACCGGACTCGGTGATGGGTTTGATTGCTCGGACTACGGCCGCCGTCGGAGCTGTTGGGTGTATTTTGGGTTTGGCGTTTTAAACCCAAGGAAGCCCGGTATTTTTGAGGGGTTCACCGTCGCATATGCGGCGGTAAGCCGCGGGTATTTTTTAGAGGGTTTACTATCGGATGCGGCGGGGTGGGGAGTGGGGGTTGGTCTCTTCGTGTACTGTTACCGTTTTTGATGTGTTCGCTGGGTGTGTCATGTATTTGACGTCTTTGAAGCCCAGGAACCTATATGGTTTTTTGTATGGGTTTTCTGTTCGGTTTGGTTGTGGGGTCTGACTGCCTCGCTTGCCACCGCTGCTGGTGTTGCTGGATGTGTAATCGGCTTGGAGTTTAAATATCCAAGGAACCCTGGGTATTTTGAAGTAAGTGTCGTTAGGATGTGCTCGAGGTAATTACTTCGAGGTAATTACGAACGTTTCTTGTTGTGAGGGCTCGTATGTCCTTCGGAGTAAGTTTTGTACCATTTTGGAATGGATAACGTACAAGTCGCGTCGGTGTTCAAGAGATGTGTAGGCGGTTGTGTATGCGTGTAGCCAGTCAGTTGCGGTTTGAGACGGCATCGTGAGGCTTGTGAGTTTTTTGTGGCATGCATATATACAGTATAGTAGTGTACGATCTATTTTTTACTGATTTTGTCGATCGATTTTTTCACTCGATTTTTACTCGATTTTTTACTGTACCTAAACGTAGTATGTGTAGCGTTTAGGGGGGTTTTGTATAGGGGTGCGGCGGTTTGACGAGTTGTTCAGGGGGTGGGTAGGCGAGAGAGCCACCGACTCTAGGCGCCAAGGTCATGATAACATGATGCGCTCCCTATTCTAATAGTTTAGCGCACAGAAAGCGTTGTCTTTTTTGTCTGGCACCGGCACTGTTTTCTGAGCCAGCCACGATATAACGATATCAGGGGGGGGGGGACTCTCGGGCCCAAAATAGTGGTTGAAGTGATAGGATTTGAAGTCAGCATGAGTGAATGAGTGCATGAGTGGTAAGGATCCTCAACTAACGAACTGTCCAATACGTTTGCAATCTATTTTTGTGTTTTACCATAATATTCGTCCTGCATGTCATTTTCACCGGGTTGTCCGTACAGTCATTTCTTGACGGTCGATTCTCGGGGGAGATATAGAGCTACCCATCCTACAAACCAGAGGAAAATCGGGGATCTTCCCGGCTCATGACCTCAAAATACCCGCGGGTCGGGTCAGGAACTTTTTGTAATCTCACGGGTCGAGTCGGGTCGGGTTGGGCCAGGAGGCTTTAAAACTCTCCCGGCTCCGGCCGGGTGACGCTTGCCCGACCTGACCCACCCGTGAACAATCCTAGTAAAAATGCAGTACATCAGGGGTACCACAGCAGGTACCATCTACCGTGTTATGACGAACACCTGGTACAAGTCCTAAGCTCTCAAAACGTGTTTTTCCATATCGGTTAGCAAGTGGGTTGTCTGGTGGTGTGGTTGGTTTATATCCCAGTCCAGTCGCCTTGACCCTACCATATTAGCTGTGAGGTGGTTCCGCAGGTGGCCGGCACCCTCCCCCCTTGCACAATCCGGGCGAAAACAATCCTTGTCATACGTATAGGGACATTGAACAATGCACCAAGCGCCACAAGGTGTCGAAAACCTCTCAATTTGGTGCACCTAATGGTGTGCTACATTGTTCTCGATGTCTCCACAACATTGATTGTTTTGCGCCTACATTGTTTGCGGGGGTGGGGGTCCCGTGCACCTGTGTACCTGGCCCCAGCATCTCGTGGGTATGGCGGAAGACCCATTGCGCGGCGCTGACGAGAGGGGATGTGCGAGATAGTGCTTTGGCGCTTCGTACCGCATGGGGCTGGGGTGTGAGGGGGCTCAGTAGCGTTTGTTCCTATCAGTTGGTGCTAATATAAGCAGGCAAGCGATATTCGCTGTCGCTTTTTCTGGCAGGCGACCGCGCTGCAAGGGTAACGCAAATACGAATGGCTCCCTTCGTTGCCAGGCTCGTATCGGTTTCCACGTTACTTCGCAGTTTCTGAGATCGGATTGTCTAGTGGCATAGACTATGCCGCATGTATGTGTACACCGCGAAAACTCGGCAACTGTTTGGTTCATCTTGCTCTGACCTTTTTAACGAGGTTGCCGCGATAGGTGCGTGGGTCAGGTCGATTTAAGGCAGATCGTTTTTTGGTGTACTATTTACATGCCAATGGGATACCTTCGCCGAGCTGGTGCCAATGAGGGGTTGCACTGGACCTGGACAGCACATGCTAAAGGCTTAAAGGCATTGAACCTTGAGAGATTAGGAATATCGGTCTGTGTATTTTAAACGCCTTAGTCCAATCACCACGAAATAGAGGGAGAGTGTCCAGCTGCTGCCAACTCCGTAAATTCTTCGAGATCTCAATGCATATATAGAAGTGCGGTACTCTCGCTGTAGCGTGGTGCGGGTTGATGTCGGTAGCATGGAGCAAGCTAAGGGTGGTAGTCACGTTAGCCTCAGGCTGTGGTTCGTTCTGCCTGCTATTAACATTTGAATTGACAAAAACGTCGGAAAGGGCCTTTTTACCGGACACGTCTGAGAATGCATTTAGGCCGGCACAATATTGGCAACAACCGCACCTACAGCACAGTTCGTCACTACGTACTTCCTACCTCACCAGGTATGCGAGTAGTGTGTTTCTTGAGTGTTGAGAGTTTTAATCATGAGGTCACGCCGTCGTAGCCAGCTGAGCGCTACATGCAGCACAGCAAGAACAAACGTCCCTACTTGGCTTCCCCTGTTGCACAGTAGCATCACTGCCTGCCCCCACCTGCACCACGCCACAACGGACGCGGTTTTGCGAGGGAGGGCATCTACACCAGCCCCTCTCCCTTGAGTCCGTGCGTTCCTGTCGTGAGAATATTCCACCGAAGGCATGCATGATTGGTCACCCCCAGCTGCTGCAGGACCACCGTATCGGATGAGGCCAAAACCGTACGGGGTTGCTTGTGATAAACCCCCTCCCTGCTCTGTCGTGCTCGAGATAGAATGCATCTGGGCGGGCAAGAGTGCAGTTGCATGTTTCATTTTTTTCTGGACGCCACCTCCGTGCACGGAGCTGTCTACTATCATATCAGTGTTAAACAAAGCATCACGCCCATGCCGGACTTTGGCCAAACTACGGCTGCAAAGCCATCCGCATAAAACACCAAGAAAGTCGTCTCTTCTGTGCAATTTCACGCGCGGAGGTTCCTCGTGAGGCTGCCGGCATCGCTAAGGCTTGGCTTCACGGGTAACGTTAGTAGTACACCACACCTGTCGACGCATATACCAAGCGTGCTCTATGTAAAGGGTTGCTTGAAGACCTTATGGCGTGTCACGTTCTTCGGCGACTTGAGTTGGCGTCACATTCTTCGGCGTCTTGAGTTGGCCACTGTGAGAATAATAATTGACCATTTCGGTCACCCCCGGCGCCTTCCCGTGTTGAGGGCATAGTCTCGCCACGTTGTCACCGGCTGCACCGCACCTCAGTAGTAGCTTGGCGCGACTCTGGTGAGAGAACGCCTTGATTCTCAACCGAACCACTCCCTCCTGGCGGTGTTTGACGCACATCTCCGCCGTCTTACTGCGCCGCCAAGACTGAGCGGCGGTTGAATAGTGCAGCCTTCGCCACAGCTGCACCTTTTGCTGTGTGTGGACGTTTTCAATAGCCTGTTTGAGAACGCTGCTAGCAGAACCCTCTGCCTTCTTGGGTGACCACAGACTTGAGGACCGCCCACCGCACGCTGGCCTAGCGGTGAGATAAGCTCGTGTTGCGGCCTCTTGTTGCGGCTGTCCACCACCCCCTCGTTGTCGGCCTGTGACGCACAGGGCGTCCCTCCACGGCTCCCTTCTATCGCCATAGCCCGGAAAATAAGCGCAACCGTGCTGCCTGCACATCTTGGGAGTCCACGTCTACCTTACTATTTTATTTTGCCTTTCATGTATTTTCTTCGCGTGGGGCTCCGGAATTTGTCCTCCCTAAACAAGTGGGGGGGGCAGTACCCATGGAGGTGTGCCTGTACTCTAGTATGTACATGGGGGTGGTGGTGCTCGTATTCACGACGGATCTCTCGTATGCCATACGGGAGCCCTTAAGGGTGGGGTGCCCTCCAACCCTCCAATCGCAGGATGGAACTTTCATGGCAGTGTTAACGGGCTGTCATGGGCTTCCATGGGGCTTTCACGGGATTTCGTGGGCTTTCGTGGCACTGTCGTGGGCTTTCCTCGTACCCACTGCCACGAAACTGTGTATTGCCGGTCCCACGAGCGTTCCATGGCAAGGTCGTGGCAGCGCCACGGCAGTGTCTCACAGCTACCGCGATCCCTAGCCCTAACCTCAACCAGGAGTTGATCCTTGACTGGTGTTCTTGGTAAGACTTTAGTGGTTCGTCGCTGTGTAGTGTCACGGCAGTGCCATCGTAGTTCATGTTGAGGCCCTGGCAGTCTTCCCAAATGAGAGGTATGGCAGAGTCATGGTACTGTCATGGCAGATACTAGTTCCATGGTAACGCCATCACAGCCCATGCAAGTGCCATGAAAGCCCATGACAGTTCCATGAAAGCCCAGGGCAGTGACGCCAACGCACATGGGCCGTGCGATGGGGTTGGCATGGGACTGTTATGGGACTGCCATGGGACTGCCATGAAAGTCCATGGCAACGCCATCAAAACCCATATACCGGTGATATGAACGTCCATGGCAGTCCCATGAAATCCCAGGGGAGCGTAATGAAAGCCCGTGTGCACTGCCATGGTACTGCTATGGGAATACCATGCGACCGTCATGGGCATGTCATAAAATCCCGTGGCAGCGCGATGAAAGGTCATGGCTGTGCCGGCCTTGTCATGGGCCTGCCATGGGGTTGCCATGGGGTTCCCACGAGTCTGCCACGAAAGCCCACGGCACCAACCCAAAAGCCCTGGTATTGTCATCAAGGCCCATGGCAATACCATGAAAGCCCATAAAAGCCCGTGGCATCGCGGTGAAAGCCCATGGCATTGCCATGAAAGTCAATGACAATGCCCTCAACGCCCATAGTACTGCCTGCACCGCCACTGCCATCGGGTTGCCGTGGGGTAACCACGAAAGCGCATGACACTGCCATGAAAGCCCATGGAGGTACGATGGCAGTGCCATGAAAGCCAATGAAGGTATCATGATAGCCCATGTGAACTGTCATGGCACTGCTATGGGATTGCCATGACACTGCCATCAAAGCCCATGGCACCCCCATGGCTGCACATGGAACTGCAATGAACGCCCATGGCGGTGCCATGGCAGCGCCATTTATGCTCAAGACAATGCCTGCACTGGTATGAGGTTGTCATGGGTTGCCATGGGGTTTCCATGAAAGCCCATGGCGGTGCGGCTTCGACGCCATGAAAGCCTGTGGCAGTGCCATGAAACTCCTTGGCGATACCATATGGCAGCGCCATGAAGGCCCATGGCAGTGCTTGCACTGCTACGGCACTGACGTGGGGTTGATGCGGTTGTCATGTGACTGCCATAGGGTTGCCGTGGGACTGCCGTGGGACTGCCATGGAAGCTCATGGCACGGTCACGAAACCTCATGACAGCAGTGCCATAAACGAAAGTCCATGGCAATGCCATGGCAGTCCCACTGCAGCGCCATGGAGTGTCAATGGATTGACACGAGACTCCCATGGGATTGCCATGGCCGCGATGGCAGTGCGATGAAACCCCGTGGCAGGGCCATGGCAGTGCTGCCGCTTCCATGGCAGGTGCCAGTCCCATGCCAACGCCATGGAAGGCAGTATCATGGCGCTGCTATATATAACGTGCATCGTTGGGGGTTCTCATCCTAACCCTACGGACCGTAACTGGCACATCTGCAGGAGTGCTGTAGACGTTGACCATTATCTCTTCAGCAGACTGGGAGGCGCATCTCCTCGCTTTGATTACTTCCTGATGCAGTCAAAAGCGTGTCCGATGAAGCGTCGCGGTCGCCTTTCCACTGCGGTTGCTGTCCACTGTCGACTCCATCTCCGGCTCGCTGGGCCCAGAACCCATTATTTTACTCCCGGCGTACAGTAATGCACCCACCCGCACTATTGTTGGGATGCTTGGTACAGTTCTTTCTCGGCAGCACTTCTTGCAGCGAATATCGTTACGTTACCCCCCTACCGCCCAGGGGGGGGGGTGTTGATACATATGGCGATAACAAATAACAACAGCATCGGCCGCGCGAAGCAGCTCAGGGTAATGTAGGTTAGGTGATTCCTGGTATACACAAGGGGCCGGAACACACAGATGAACACTATTAGTTTTTTTTCGTGGCAGTGCGCGCGGTGTTCCGCGGCAGGGCTCACGGGCTACAGTCTGCCGCGGGACGTGCCGGTTGTGCCCACGGATATTGACGTGGGACTTGACATGGTATCCCACGGCCAGCTCCGCAGCAATGTCCACGGTAAACCCCACGGCAAGACCCACGACAAGACCCGCGACAATTCCCGCGGCAACACCCGCGGCAAGTACCGCAGCAAGTCCCGCGACATGACCCGCGGCAAGTTCCACGACAAGACCCATAGCAAGTCCCGCGGCAACACCTTCGGCAAGTACCGCGGCAAGTCCCGCGTCAAGGTCCACGGGCAGACACGCGGCAAGTCTCGCGGCAACACCCGCGGCAAGTCCCGTGGCAAGTACCGTGGCAATGCCCACGGCAACATCGGCGGCAAGCCCCACGGCAAGGCCCCACCTGGCACCCTGCTCCTATTGGGTACTTTGACCCCGCAGTGGGACCATCCCGTTTGGCACCCTGCTCCCACCCACGAGGTGCAGAAGTACAGTCCTCCGCAGGAGCCGCCGGAGGCTCACCTGGCACCCTGTTCCCATTGCGCCTTGCCTTGGGTCTTTCCGCGAGGGCTTCCGTAGGTGTTCCCGCGGGTCTTTTCCACAAGTCTTTCCGCGGGCCTTTCCGCAGATCGTGCGGTGGTACCTGCCACGGGACTCGGGGACTTGCCGCGGGACTCGCCGCGGGTGTTGCCGCGAGTGGTGCCGCGGGGCTTGTCGCAGGTGTTGCCGCGGGTGTTGCCGCGGTGCTTGCCGCGGTGCTTGCCGCGGTACTTGCCGCGGGACATGCCGCGGGACTTGCCGCGGGACTTGCCGTGGTATTTCCGTGGGTCTTGCCGTGGCGTGCCGTGGTTATTGCTGGCCTTACCGTGGCATGCCGCGAGGTTTGTCGTGGCGCTTGCCGTGGGCCTTGCCGCGGCAGTCGTTCCGCGGCATTTCGTGGCACACGTCGTGGGCTGCTGCAACATGCCGCGTAAATGTCGTGGCGTGTCACGGCAGTGCTCGCGGCATGCCACGAAAAAGCCAAATAATGTACAATGCCAGGAGTTTTACTGTACGCCAGCGTGCACCTTCAGCAAACATGCTCACTCGCACTACGTACGGAGCGCTACTACCGCACGTGCCTTCTCTGTTTTCTTATGCTACGAGTTTCGAGCATAGTCTATACCTGGGCCCCAAGGAACGAAGCCAATCTCCCCGTAAAAGTCGGCTACATATTTTGCCGCCTTCGGCCTCGACGGGCCATCCATACAGCAGCAGCAGAGTTCCTGCAGCAGCAGGTGGTGCTGCTACTTGACTCACCTTGGTATGGCGTCTCATGGTGCGACCTTGTTGGGCTTTGGATATGCGCATTTTCCTGCGGCCGTTGGTCATGCCACCGTCCCATCCTCGATCGAAAGGCGTACTATACCAGACTATACTCGTATCAAAAGTAATGGAGCGAATTATCCGCCTACTACGCTATACTCGTAGTGAGTGAGCGGATTGCCTCGTGCAGCCTTGGTGCCACGCATTCGAGCATACAGTAGATATGTTTACAGCAAGCAGCGCACACATGTGCTGCTGCTGCTGTACTGCTGTAGCCTGCAGTACGGCAAATGCCCGTGAGTGGTCCAGAATATGCTAACAATGAGGCTACTGCCAAGTCACGAGAGATTCGGATTTTCGAAAAAAAAACGTTGAGTAAATATTAGACCCCGCTCCCCTGTCTAACGAGTTTTCGTCATGTCTTTACGAAACCCGTTGGCACCGAACACAGAAAACAGAACACGGAACAACGAGAACGGAAATAGCGAAATAGCTCGATGGAGGGATCGAGCTACAACGAAACCAGTGACCTGTGGGTGTACCATGAGGTGCAGTGGCATTTGTCTCGACAGAGTTAGAAACTCGCCTCTCCGAACGCCTGTGCTTGGCGAAAGATTCTACGTGTTCTGTCAATTTCCATCAAAAGTGTTGTATAATCTGATAGCAATACCTCATAGCCGACAGCTAGCCCATGCCATAGGCAAGACCAGCCCACGACAGCATGGGCACTGCTACTGAAACACGTTGTGTACTGTGAGTTGGCCATCTTGTGTTGCTGGGCGGGTCGGTGCATCAGCAATGTACCCTGGGGATTCCCAACCCTTCTAGAAGTTGCACCCACGTTTTGTGTGTCTAATTACTTGGTATTAGTGTACAAGTACGACATAGGATAAAATTGTGGGTTGGAAATGTGTCGATTTACCGCTAAAATGCAACACCCGTACTCGTAGACTACGTACCGTACGTACTGGTTAAAGTCTACCAGTATACGAAGTCTATGTACGNNATAAGAAATGCAGCTTTGGCCAGCTTTCCTGTTTTTTATAAGGTGTCCTGTACTACTGCTGTACAGTACAGGACACCTGTACTACTGCTGTACAGTACAGGACACCTAATAAGAAACAGGCTAAAAAGAAAGCCAGGCCGATATTTAAAAGGAGAATAAGAAATTCGGGAGTCGTTATGTTGAAAATAGTGTAGAAAGCACCCTCCCTCGAATAAGAAATCCAGCCTGTATCATATACCAGGTATACCGTAGGTATTTTAAGTATACCAGGTACGAGGTACAGCAGTACTTGCTGTATTGCCATATTGCTGGCACGTGTTCTACAGTAGTAATTCGCCAACATCGAATTTGTACGGACGATAAGTATTATAGCGGCTTACTCTGGCTTACTCTCGCTTACTTCAGATCGATCCTCGCCCACCCCCGCCGCCATGATGCATCGGTGTTTCATGCTCCGTAGAAACAAGTATCCAGCCTCTGCGGGCAGCACTGCATCAACAACTTGGTGCAAGGGTGTAGCTATTCGGCCCCTGACCTCGCGGACATCGCCCACGAGCTGGATGAGCAGGAGAGACAGCACATGCTTTCAGAGGGGGCCAATACGCCGGACGCCTTGAGGTTAGTATACAACACGATACTTCATAGTCGTACGACCTATTGATAGTATAATAGTATGCTTTAACTACCACTTGTATAGATTTTCCATTCTCCCGAGTATATGTACGCGCGATCGAAGTATCACACTCAGCTTGCAAAGATGACTTTCGACGAAATCCTCGATCTCATAGCTGTCGTTTTTTTTATTTTATAAATAGAAATACATACCAGTGCGGTTGTAACTCTCAGTTGCTCAGTTGTCGTTTGATTGGTGAATTGGTGGGGCGCTGCTATGAATGTAGAGTAGAGTTGTGACCCGGCCTCAGAATTCTGGACCGGGTACCCGGCCCGGTTTTGAGGGATTCAGACTGGCCCTGCCCGGGTACCCGGCGGGTCGGAGGACCCGGGTACCCGGGTACCCGGGTACCCGGGGTATCATACCGTATTTACCCCCCCC
>JAXFYO010006401.1:0-16958 GCA_034768055.1 Saccharina latissima
AGACAGCAGCAGCGGCGACGGTAGTCAGTGCTGCAACACAGGGATGCATTCGCGTTGCATACTGATTGATAGCAACAGCTTCTGCTACGCTGCATGCTGTACCTGGTACAACCACTTTGGTCGAAAATTCAAATTCGTACATACTACTCGTACCTACATGCACACACTCGTCGAACCACGATTCCAACCTTGTTCCCATGCACGGCCTTCATCGTTGCGTCTAAACTCTAAACGTAATTGTGATGCATGCACTGCTGCTGCTGTACCTGGTACCGGGATACCTTGCATATGCGAAGACTGTTCAGAGGGGTGCGATGACTTGCAGCGTGGAGCCTTAGAGATATTAGGCCACCTCGCTGGTATGGCCGAGTGGATTTCCCCCTTCCAGCCGCATCAGGTGCGCTTCACGTGTGGCATGGCATACGGGTACGCCTGCAGAGCTATAGTACGTACGAACAAGAGTGTATGCCCTTTTGGCGATGTGCGTTGTGCATGCATGTGCATTTTTGCTTTTTCTCTAAAGACCTTGGGGTGCTGCACTGGTTGGGTCTTCCAATGGCCTGTCTGAGGTTTTTATGCTCGGAACATTCTCGGTCAGTCATAAGCTCTCGAGCGCCAGAGCTAAACCAACGAGAGCTTGGCAACAGCAGCAGTACGAGTAGGCTCCACTGCTGCCGTCCCTTGCCTTGCCAGGTACTCATACTCGTGGTCCTGCCGTCTGCTCAAAATCCTGGTGATTGAGTTCCGATTGCTCGCTTGGCCTGCCCGACGAAATGCCCGAACTTCAACACAAACACAGCAGCAGTAGTTAGCGTTGAGAGTCGGGGGATACTTGTCATGTCCGATTTTTTCAAAAATTGCCTTTTTATTTTGTGAAGTCTTGATCCATCCTTATCCTACAGTAGTTTTCGAATGGTGAACTGGAACTACTACTGTACACTGTACACGTTGCACACAACAGGCGGCGGCACTGTGGTCAGCGGTTGCGAGGGTTCTGCACGACGAAGCTCAAGGCAAACTTTCCAAGATCGCTGCGCTGTTCGCCATCTCCAATCAGACCATGGGCTCCGACCGTAAGCAAGCATGCCCTCCCGGGAACCAGCGGCATTTCAGCAGTAGTATTGCTAATGCACCAAGACGGCAGACCTTTCTATTTATGCTGCATGGGCGCGATAGCCGCCTTGCTTGGCTACCTTCGTCACGAACAGCTCGGAGAGATTCATTGGGCTGGTATAGGATGCAATAGGATGCAATACGTAGGATGCAACAGGATGCAATAGGATACAAGCGCAAACCCTGCGCGAGCAATAGGCTATTTGTCTCGGGTCCTAGACGCAGGCTTGATGGCACCACCGTTGCGCCTACTACTGTAGGAAAGCACGGTGTTATTCGCCGGTGGCTTTTCAGCATACTGTATACCGAACTAGCCCGCCTGTTCCTGGATTATTTTTTCGGGTGCGTCGTTATTGTTGCGGAGTTTTTCCTCGCCCGTACTGGTGATAATCGCGGCAGGAATATCAGATGCGCTTTACCTCTTGCTGACGCCGTCGATTCCAAAAACGACGTGTGACGCTTTGTCTACGTAGTATCCGGTCTGATGGAATCCCGACCAACGTACCCATGGAAACCCCTTGTGACGTCCGTCTGTTCGGAAACCAGTGTCCCCTTTCTTGCTCGTTCGATGCGCACCGTGCATTCAGTGATGGAGACGAGCGCTCCGCTGCTGGCACCAGCAGTAGCCACGGCAATGCGCCACGCGAGTGCCGTCGTTCGCAAGCAGGCCGCCCTTGCCTCGCTTGGCCTCCTCCGCGACGCTCCCCTTGCCATGGCGACTTGCGGCATCGGCAGCAGGGGCGCGACAGAGGTGCGTTGGTTCCACTCTCCCCATCTAACGATGCGGACACTGTCGATGACAGCTTTCAGGATGTGCCGCGTCTGTCGTTCCTCCTCATGCTTGCGCCCTGTAGGCGGGTAGGGCAACTGGTATCGCATCACCAAGGCAACGGCATTTGGGGTCATGTAGGGTTAATTGTGCGCGGTGATGGGGCTTGGGGCTTGGGGAGCAAGGGTACCGCTTGTCTCGAGCACTGGTCCGCCGTGCTCATATGGAGGTTCCTGAAGCATCCGCCAATACCGGTTTTCTGCTGTGTCAACACGAACACCTACGGTTTCTTGACCGCTGCATCCGAACCGCTGTTTCCTGCCTTTTTTCCCCCTTGCGCCTTCGCGCGGCGGCTTTGACCGAATTTAATAAAAAAATCGGTGACTTTTTTTTAAGGAACACGGTTTTTGGGCGCCGTGCCTACTGCGCCTTTGCCTGGACGACTGTGTTGGGGTGAGGGTAGATGCGATGAAAGCGGCGAAGCTGGCGGTTGCTTGTCTCAAGGGCGAAGAAGGGGTAGCGGAGTGGGTGTTGGGAACATTGAAGGACGGCTCTCTTTTCCGAGGCATGGACAGGTGAGGATGCGTGAGGATGGATGAGGATAGTGCCGCGCGGAAGCTAGACTGTCCTGAGATGCGGTCGAAGTTGCGCGTGTTTGGCCACCTGTCGCTTTTTCGACGAATGGGCGTAGCTTCAAGTGGCCCATCCTGTTGGCTCCAGTTCGCAATGTTAACCTTGCGCACCACGACTAACAGCGTACGGACCAACTCGTCGAACTGGATACTTTAAGCAGCCTAGCCGAGGAGTCACCTATTGCCTCTACGCTTGGTATTTGCAATGTGCTATTGGCCTGCCAAGCGTGTTGCTTTGAGCTGGTGGCGGAGGTTTCTGAGGAGATAGCTGGGTTGTTGGTGCCAAGTATCACCGCGGCAAGACTCCATTGGCCAACTCTTGTACTACTGCCAAAAAGACCCCACATTGATTGCATCCAGTTTTCGTCCCAAAAACGTGCGTGCGGCTCTAAAAGGGTTAACGCCCTTCTATCGATTATTCTGTCGATTATTATATCGATTGTCCTATCGTTCTTTCTATCGGTTATGTCGCGCTTTAGGATAATGTTTCATCAGGAAGANNCCGCCGCCGCCACTACCGCTACCGCCACACCGAGCGCCAAAACGGCGAAGGAAGCACGTGTGAAGCATGCGGTGCGTACGGTCCATCAATTTATTACCATGTGAAGAGAGCGGACATATGCTTGGTAATCGGTTGATTATGTAACGGCTGTAGATATCAGAAGACTTGGTGTCGAGTTTCGTACGAGTACACCGAGGACTGGTTGTTGTCGCAGTTAGCTTGAGGAGGCGGATGTTGCTATCCATCCCGCGTGCGTTCTGCGAGGTGTCGGCATAATGCATCCATTGGTATCAGGCGTAGCCGTGGCATTTTTCTAGTGCTGTCGGCAAAGGAATATGGAGCGAACGGTTTGTTCAAAAGCCGTGTGAAAGAGAGGATTGATGGCCAGTAGCCACCTGTGACAAACCGCTTACTACCCCTCGATTTTTTAGTACTCCACTGCATCCAACACGTGTATGTTGTGCCACACAGAGTCCGCCAGCCTTGTGTCTCTCTACTGCCTCTGCTGTGTGTTACCACGCTAGCCTTTCGTGTAGACAAACGTAGACAGCGTAGGTGAGGGCGAGGTCACCCCCGATGTTGGTACTCGTATATAGCAGGGAAAGGAAATAGCCAGACAACGCCTTGTATCGTGCACAAATATACCCGGTCGGGTTGAAATTTTTCCACGCGTTACCGGCACAACTCACACTCCGACACGCCACACAGGCGATGTACAACCACGACAGCAAAACTCTTCATCCTTTGTACCTGTGCTTTGTTTTATCGGCGACGTTTTCAGATCAAGGTGTGGGCGATCTACCTCTCCTTGGCGGACTTGACCAGTCTTTTGCAGACCCGTGGGACATCCAAGAACACCTTCGAGCTCGCCACCAACAAACTGCTGCAGGTCGCCAGCGGCTTCAGCGACAAGAGGCCCCAGGCGAGAGAGACGCCACTTATGATAGAAAACCTGTCCAACACAGCGCGTTCTTCTTGACGTTGGCAGCGAAGGCGTTGTGTCTGCTGCACGAGCGCGCTTCTTCGGTGTTAAGGAAGAAACCCGACAACCAGGCCTTACTTTGCAAGACTAAGACTTTGCGTAACAGAAGCGGACACGAAATCATAGGTTGTCGCCCGGCTTGTCGCGCAACGCGTAACGTTTGCGGACTTGAAATAGCGACTCTTATTGACATAAACGTTCGTCAGGCCTTAGCACCCTCTATTGAGAACTCTAGCTTCACACGGCATATGCTGGTGGGGGTTGTATTTGGGCATGGCAGCCTGGATGAGTTTTCCGACCCCGCCCACTGGTCGGGGCTATTTGTGCTTGTCGTGGCATTCATCGGTAGGGGTTGATTCAGTTTGCGCTTTTAGCCGACTGCACATGACTGCTACCTGGTATGTTATATTGTAGCGCCTTGCGGCCCGAAGAACGGTGCGTGGATGTGGGTGGCATATATGGAGGCGATGTCCTTCGAAAGTGCCTGCCTTGCCCCAGCAACTCGCGTCGAAAAGTGCTAAATATTACACTCAAGGAACCGCACGTAACGTGCACGGTCCAGTGACATAACCCATTACTTTGGTCCACACGCATGCTGCAGCGCGTTGTGGCAACACGGCGTATCTGCACTGTTTCGGAGGGTGGAATATTGCGACTGTCCGTCCGCAGTCCCCAGGGTCCTCTTCTGTCGCGTGTACCGTGTACCATACCTCGAACCTTTGATTGTTCACCATCGATTTCACCGCCTCGTTTCCGTCTTTTTGTGGTGATTGTCGTGATACATCTCCCGGGGGGGTTTACAGGTGCGGGCGGAGGCGGTAGAGGCCTGGGAGATGTTCGTCTCCAACTGCCTGGGAAAGTTCAAACGCGAAGAGGCAAGCACATGATTGTTTTGTCCCTCGCGCTTACGCAGGGATGACGAGCACCGCCGTGTTAAAGCGTATAATCATGGAATTGTAGATGCTTTTTGCCGAAGTGGTATCGCAGTACTTACTCGCGCCAAGGTTGGACCGTGATCGTGTATTGCTGTCGTGAGCTCTTTATAGATTGTTTTGAACTCGCTCCTCTCATGAGAACAGCACTTGACCGTTAGCCTGCGCTCGTGTTGATCCGCAGGCAGCCAAGGTGGCTGAGCTATCGCTGAGACCGTTCGTGAAGCGCGCCCTGCGAGAAAAGTGNNGTTGACTTGGATTTTTTGTTGTCGTACTTGTAAGGGAAAATGTGACAAGAGCTTGTAAAACAGACTGTCTTTCATTGTCTTCCGGGGTATTTTGAAGGGCAGAATGGGGTTAGCAGGTGGCGCTGCTTTTGGTTTCACCCAAGAGCGGTTCATGGGCAGTGGGCTAGATCGACTATTGCCGGTTTGGAGGGTATTATCCCGACGTCTACGAAGCGTGTGCTGTGAATTGTGTGTTCTTACGATGGACACGGACAGTTACGCTCACGTCTTTATTTGTCCGGTTATTTCCGCGGAGCTTGTTCGCAACACTGAACTCTCAATTCGTTCGGCAAGCACCACCTTTATCGTGTGACGCCGGGTCTGCTTTTCCCGCGTTGACTCCGTTTCCCCACCTTGGTATTGCCATACGTACGACGATATGCAACCGTCTCTCCTGCCGCGTCGCTATCCGGCAGGGACCCTTTCGTGAGGGGAGTCGTGCTGTCGTCGCTTGCGCGGTGCGTGGCTTCCTTCCCGTCGCAGTCTGTGAGGTACCTATGGAGACTGCCACATAAACACCAGCAGGAGGGCAGGATCGGCATGTCAGACTTGTTACGGAAGGCGGCCGGTGAGCGCCGACACGGTCTTGCTGACACCAATCACTCCTTCTGTAGTTCTATATTTTCGGTTCTATCTACAGGCAGCTCCCAGTGCGAGCCATCGATTTCGGAGACGACCGCGCTCTAGGCCGAACCGCCGTAAATAACAAGGGGTTCAAGCGTCGCATAGGTCTGGACCACATTCTGCGTGGGCCTCAACGCCCCGCTGCGGGCCGTGTGTATGCGGGTCGATCACAGGAGGGTATGGCTTGCGCTTCTGTGTGATGCGTGTCTGTTCAGATCGTGGAGAGGTGATCACTTGAGCACTTATGTTGTTTTGTGTTGGTGGTGGCGGCGTGCGGCGTTTCGTTTCGATGGGGGCACATCATGCCACAAACTGGACAGCGTTTGCGCTGACTTCTGGATGCCGATTACCTTGCAATCCGTTATGTTGTTGCTTTTCCTTCGAGTGGAATTGACCAGTTTAAGAACTGGAGCCGCTTAGCGTGTCTTCTGTTTTATTCTGTGCCCGGAAAGTATCTATGGCGATGATGAGCCATGACCTGAGGAACGGCAGTACATTCAGACAAGCTTTCTTTGGCACCCATTCCTCCATGCCCAGGTGATGGAAGCGGCGATGACGCCCGGCATTTCTGCGCCCGTATGCTCGCAGCTTTGTTGCCCTGTCTACACCCAAGCCCAGCAGGTGAGGCCGCTTTCCACTTTTCGTACAGTCGTTTTTTGTGATGCGTTGCACGATGGGCGTGAACGCGAGCGTGAGTTAGAGCTGGAGAGAAGGAGAGCTCGGCGGGAGAAGGACTGCCGCCGGTGACCGAGGAAGGATTGCGCTAGCGAGGCGGGTGTTGCGCGGCAGCGGGAGTTGTAGCAGCAGTGGCGGCGGTGGCGGCAGGGGTGGAAGGTCCAGCGGTAGGAAGAGGAGAGCAGGAGCTGCAGCAGGGAAAGAGGCTCCTCCTGGGCGACGAGAACCGCTCCCGGCGAAACGAAACGCAAGCGGTGTTTGGAGTGGTACCGCGTCAGCCGCGAGAGGAACCAACTTTGCTTGCACTCATTGTATTTTTCTCATTGTTTTGCTGAATTCATGGAAACAAAATGAAGGCAGCCCTCCCAGGGAAGCCGGATTTGTTTCCCTGGAGAGGAAGGAGGAAGCGGAGGACATGTGGCGCTCCCCCTGGCTGGTCTGTCATTATTTTACGTGGCATCCCCTCCTTTGCTTGACTCGCTCCGCGCCCGCGTGCCCCCATCGACGTTCGTCCGTCAGATGCACACCCCTGCCTCCAACAGTCTGGGCTCGATATCGTTGCGGAGGTGTCTCCTCTGCTGTCCACTCTGCAGACCCTCATGAGGACATTCCCCGCGCCAAGCCCTGAGATCGCCGCCACTAGAGTCGGACCCAATGCGGCACTACCTGAGTCGGAGCCCGACACCCCTCCTGCTCTCGACGCGCTGCCGACATCGGGCTTGATAGTGCGGGCGTGGTGCGGGTTGGCCTTGTGGGCGCTCTCAGAACATTGTCAGACCGCCCCTAGCTCTGTTGATGCTGGTACTGGTGGTGATGGTGGTNNAATTGTTGTTGCTGCATGCGTGGTGATGGTGGTGATGGCGATGGTGATGCTGAACGCTCTTCTGCCTCAGGCGGGATTAGAAAAGAGCACGGACAACAGGGGGCTGCTGTCCAGGGTGAAGCGTCCCCGCCCGCCCACAAAAGGAAGGGTGCGAACGAGGGCAGCCCGCTGACTGTTGTGCTGCGCTGGCTGCTTTGGAAGGAGGAAGCCCTCAAAGGTGGTGGTTTACAAGGCGCCGTCGCTGGCAAAGAAGGTGTCGGCGTTGGCGCTTCTGATGGAAATGTGGTCGGAGGCGGGAAGAGGAAGGCGGCTGCGACGACTGCCTTTAGTGCCGACTTGGCCGACTGGCGATCAGCGCTGTTGGCGGCTCTGATCCGTGCGTTGACCAGGGTGAGCCT
The DNA here is from genome assembly GCA_034768055.1 of Saccharina latissima. NCBI lineage: Eukaryota > Phaeophyceae > Laminariales > Laminariaceae > Saccharina > Saccharina latissima. Next base: position 7,738 of record JAXFYO010006401.1, read on the forward strand.
CTCCTCGGGACAGGTAGGGGGTCCAAACGCGGGCCTTCAGGGGCCCGAGCGAATCCGAGAACGCCTTGAGGCGTCAGTGATGGCGGTTTTGCCATATTCGGGCTCCGAAAGCGCCAGCCCAATCTGCTCGGGGTGTGCGAGGGCGGAGGGCGTGGAAGGCGTCATCTTGAGAGGTCAGGACGGGGGTGATAGTGGCGCGGGCGGAAAGGGCGGCAATGCGGGAGGCTGTAGTGTGGATACACAAGAAGTTGCCCCACGCGCTTCACCGCTGTGGCTAGCACTTCTTGTGGGGGTGCTGAGGAACCGGTGCGACTGTCACAGGTTCGATGCCACAAGCCCCTCAAGCGCCCGCCGCCGAGGTGACCGCGATGTGGGCGAAGACAATCGGCCGCCTTTTGCGCGGCAGGCACACCGCCCGTCCAGCCCGGCCGGTCAGCGCCTTGAGGGCGCTCGCGGCAGCCGCCCTAACTGTTTTCCGAGGTCGTCTTTTCTGACCGAACTGCTTGCTATAGCTCCAAAGGAAGGGGCGGCGCAGGTGCTCTCCTCCTTGTCCTCGGCCATTGCCGCGCTGTCGGAGACATCGTCAACCCCTTCCATGCTCCCAGACACACCGGGAAGAAAAGCAGGTGCCGACCAAAAGTCGAACTCCTGCGCGAGGAAGCGGAATTCAGCTCTACTGGCGCTGGGTCACGTGTGGCATGCCGAAGCCGCTCGGAGCTTGTCGGCCTGGAAAGTCGTCGGCCTTTCTCGCCCCACAAAGGGTGGATTGGTGGACGAAACCCTCGACAGCCCCCAGCGGGCTCGGAGTGGATTAAAGAGGCCGGTCGCTTCGCACCACCCTGTCGGCAACACGGACGTCCAACCGGGTGACCGACTGCTAGGCGACACTGCCAACACCCTGCAGTTCTTGCTCAAAACAGCTTATCTCGTTTCACGCTCGCCCCCGTCAACTTGGGAGCCACTCTCATGCGCTGAACGCTTTGCAGAGGGAGTTGGAAGAACCGCGTTGGGACGCGCTTGTGGCACAGACAGGCGTGCGGTTGGCGGAGTGGGGGGTGTCCTCGAAGCGGAGGCGGAGGAAAGGTTGTCCGACGATGAGGCCGGAGCTCGAGCCTGCTCCCACGGCTCCTTCGATGCAGTGGATGCCACATTTGGTGCGGAGGCGGCGGATCTCTGGCACAAGCTTTTTGATGCCAGGCGAGGCCATCGGCCAGGGTTCCCGAGCTTGCTCAGGAAGATTGCGAAGGATTGCGCCGCTCTGGTTCTTTCTGGATCAAGGGAGACCTTGGCCGGGTCGACCTCGCGAGAAGATGGGGCAGGGTTCGGTTCACGGGTTCCGTCAGCACTCGACAGCAAATCCACAGGTTGGACACTCGAGTTCAGCCAGACGCAGCGGGGTCGACGAGGAGATGACAGCGGGAATGCCGCACCCAACGTAAATCAAGACGGCTCCAAGGGAAAACATCTGGCCCCGCCGCCGCCACGCGCCAGCCTCCCAGTCTTGACGACGGCTGCGCTTGTGCTCTTGCGGTCTGCCCCCAAAGAACCCGACAACAAGTCCAGAGGCCCTGCGTGGAGGGCCGGGCTGGCCACGCTCGCGTGGATGCTGACAGCTTCCCCCCCCACCCGGCCCACGCCGCTCCCTGCGTCGGCAGCGTCACCCCCCTCTGCTGGAAAGAAAGGTGGTGGCCACTCGACGGAGACGCCGCGGATAGGCGCAGTCATGATGGCGGACGGGGTGATCGCCGAAGTTCGCGAGTGTCTCATCGTCGCGCGACGGGCGGTCGTCTCAGGGTCGAGAGAACGGCGGCCTCCTCGACCGATTTTTCCGCTGGACGAGGCTTCGATGGCGGCAATGTCTCGACTCCTTGCCGTGGGGATTGACCTTTCGGGTGGTGATTCCCAGCGCCTCGCTTCTGTTAGCCGAGCGCGGCTCGCCTCTCCCGCGCAGGTGTCGTGCGTGGCGGCCAACCCAGCGGTGTCTGAGGAAATTAGGGGGCTGGCATTGAGTGTGGTTTCGGCTGTCCAAGACTTTTCCCCAGACGAGCTAGTGTCGCCGGGTCTCCTGCCGGCCCTGTGCCCCATGCTCGAGGCCGCCCTGGAGATACCTAAGCCAAGGTACGCCTATAGTATAGGAAACCCGTCCGTATTTTGAAAAACAAAATCACGTTTGTCTCGTGTTGCTTGGCGGGGAGAACACTCGGGTACCGCTCGAAGTCGGTTTTCGATTGTCGAGTTTTGTATACATCCTCGCCATCCCTACCAAGCATGCCGACCTTATGCAGCGCAAACGCGCGTCCGTGCCAACCTTATCATCTCCGTGCGCTTTCTCCACGCAGACCTGCAGAAGATGCCCTCCAGTCCGCCGTCATCGACATGTGGAACAACACCTTCGGAATCCTGTCGGGGCACGAATGCGAGACCCTTATCACACGTGGCCTGCGCCGTCGCCTAGCAGGCATGGCCACGCTAGTGGACGTGAAGATGCCATTCGGCATCGCGCTCGGGGATGAGTCAAACCTAGAGTTGCCCAAGCTTAGCCAGGTTGCCAGAGAGCAGGAGGCAGTGCTTGCCGCGGCCAAGAAGGTGGAAGAACACCCTCCGCATAAATCACTAGGAGCCACGCGCCGAGTGGCTAGATACGCGCTGCCAGGGTCTGGAAATGACGTGGCCGGAGCTTTGCCTGCGGCGAGTGCGCGGAGGTCCTTCATGAGACAGCGCCCGAGGTGAGATGCGCTACAACCGGGTGCACTGGCTACACACGGATGCGTTCGATCACATTGCGCACTGCCTGAACTGGAAGTGTGCGGAACTCGTGGTTGTGCGTGCGCCGAGGCTTTGGCCTTCTGAAGTACGAACGCCTTGAGCTCGCTGGTGCAGCNNGTCGCCGCTCGGCCGCTGTCGCAACCCATCATCATGCGCGTCGCGTCAATCGTTTTCTCCGTCAAGGTCCCACCAAGCGTCCATGCCTTCTTTCGTCACAGTACACTATTATATGAGCGTCGATGTCTGACTTTCGTTATCGTAAACTGTTTATGCGCGTACGGCGCTTGGGAGTTGTCGGAACAAGTTGTTGTGGGTCCATGATGTCGCATCTTTCATCGAAGCGGCCCTTTTCACTTCCGACCTGCGGTCGACGGATCGTGTGCACAGAGCGGCCATTTTTTAATCCACCCACGTATAATTCAACAGTATACGTTTCCCGCTTAACCCTTATTCGCCGTCTTTTTTTCGGACGATTTTCATTTCACAGCTCCCCACCAAGCTGTAACACAGCAGCAACGCCCAAGAAGAGGTCGCCGTCTATCCCGATCGAAGCCCCCACAACAGGTGGGTTTTGCTCTTTCTTGTGGTAAAATAGCTATAGTAGTTATTTAATACTGGTTTGCTGTACACCAGTACGTAGCACCACACCAGGGAAGGTGCAGCGGCAAGGTTTTACGCATCGAAGGCGCCGCTGATGTCGTCGAGGTTGGCAACGGTCTTCGTCTCCCTTGTTCCGCGGCATGGTCTCCAGCCCCAGGCTCTTCGTTGGTTGGTACAGCAGTCCCTTCGTTTGCAGGACAAAGTGCCGCGCGTCTTAGTGTGTACCAGTACAATATTTTCGTTGGGCTTTCGTTTTCGCGTCAATCTGACTACTCTGTAGCAAGACGGACGGGGTTTGCTTTCCCCTGGTGTTGCCCTAGCCTTGTCGCCCGCTATCAGTTATTACTCGTACTCGAGCACGCCTGCTTGTTTTGTCTTCGCCGTTGAACCGCCGCCGGGTACGAGTTTGTAGCGGTTGCCTCACTTTGGCGGTGATGTTGCTCTTGCTGTCATTGCTCTTGTCAATTTACAGGTGGGTCTAAGTTTGTGCGTGTCATGGGTGGAGCTCGAGGGGGGGCAAGAGGAGGCCGCAGTACCAAGAGAGCTCCCGTGACCACTTATACCTCTCTCGACGGCTCACAAGCACCTTGGGAAGACGGGTCTCAGCTGCCAGACTCAGAGCTTGATTCGGGTGAGAATAGAAGGAGAAGCAGCAGTCTGTGTGAGCCTGGTTCGGTTGCGGGCTGGCATGACTACGTAGGGGTCTTTAAGGACCCTTTTCATCGCGATTTTGTCATTGTGGCTGCCGCGAACCCTCGGTCTTGCCATTGTGTCTTATCGTACAGACTTGAAGCAGTTCACATTTTGGTTTTTTAGTTCGCGTCGGGAGAATAAATTTCCTGCTGTATGTTACCCCGCAGCGTATGGGCAACCTGACACTGGGTACAGTACCAAGCCAATGTGAGGGGTTGCCGAGGGCTTCTGCGCTTGGGCCTTGTCGTGTGCTCCCGTCGTGTTGTGTTCGTGACAAGGAGGCAAGGGTCGCTCACCCTCGATAGATCCCGCTCAACGCCATGCGCCCTCCTTCCTTACCCTTACCCTTACCCCGCAGCAGAACCGGCCCTGCTTGAGGAGGACCTCTTCCCAGAGAGCGGACTGCCGGTGCCCCGACCTGCGCCAAAGAATACACCGCCAGATGGCGGAAATTCATCCTTGGGTAAGCGCGGCAGGGAGGGTGCAGCTGCCGACACTGGAGGGGCGCCTTGTCCACCTGGCGATATGGCCGTCGACGACCCCGCGCCCAATGCCGGCGTTTCAGAGGAGGGCGCACCCGACCGTCGAACCCGGCCCCACGCAGCTGCTGCGATGGAGACCGTTGACGGCACAAATCAAGACATTCCCTCGGAGTCATCCCAGGAATGGGATGCGGGGGGAACAGCCGGCAGAGGCATCACCGAAGATGAGCGTATGGCCGCTACCATGGCTGCTATCGCGAAGGAGTCTAGCGCATCGGTTGGGTCGGGTGTTCAGAGAGATTCCCATAGCCCCGATAGTGACGAAGAAGAGGGACGGGAAGGCTCGCGCGGGGCGCTTACGGGTAGAGGTAGGGAAGGGGGCGTCGGGGTTGATAGTGTGGTGCAGGATGTCATGCGGCTTGCTCGGAGCTTGAAGGCAGCCAGACCGTCCATGAGTTCGGAACAGCTCGAGGAAGTTGACTCGCTCTTGAGGCAGACTCTCAAGGATGTCCGGGAACGAGAGGACGAGGAGGAATAATTCGCGCCGTCCGCTGACATGCCGTGATTGGACTAAGCGTGATGGATGTTAAGATGCCCAAGGTGGTTCCCGTTGCAGCATCGCATTTTGCCCATGGGCATAATATCTGTAGATGTAGACTATTAAACGTTTAGTACTTATCTTCCCCGAAGAGATCAAGTTATCAAGGATGACATTCGACGCTGTCTGTGTTGGAGTAACGGTTCAGGAAGAGCAGGGAGAGCGGTACGATATCACCGTGGGAAGCAGGCTGCAAGCGTCGTAAAAGTAGGCTATACGGTAAGTATCATACAGCACAAGTCACCATAGAAAGTACACTACACGTATCATAGAAGTAGGGTACAAGTATCATAGAAGTACGAGTAGAGTAAAGGGATTTTGAGTCGGAGTGGAGTGATTGATATTTATAGTGTTGCGCAACCGAGAGCATGCCGTATTGTTGCAAACCGGGAGAAAAGTTTGGTACCAATACTTGAATAGTTTCTGAGTCACTTCCCACATATCATGCGGCGGGGGGGGGCTCTTGTTGGCCATTTGACAGTCAGGAGTAAGGAGAGATACGGGGCAGGGCCTCCCCAGGATGGATGCCTGACTCGCTGTACACATATTAATCCGGTGCAGTGCGCACCTGACATGTATTCCTTCGTATTTCGTATTAACGGATCAAGCACCAGCGAAGAACGCATCGCATGACCACCAAATAACATCGCGCATGGCACCGCCGCACAGCAATAGCTCACCACTTTGTTTCAGCACACGATTGTTCACTTTTCCTGCAGCTCAAGCTCCAACTCTAGAGCAAAACCAGGTATTTATAACCGTACCGTACCATACCGTACCGTACAAATTCACACATTCCATAGACTTTGTCTTGCGCGGAATCGACGCTTACGGCGTAGTACGAAATGTCGCGTGCCATCTCCAACCCAACTGGTTTCTGTGCTGGAACTCTGGCACTAGCCACACACCACATCCCATTCGGAAACGGCCTTTCCATTCCGGTTGCCCCTGAGGTAAGAGACCCAACCTTGCCCAGTCCAACAAACACGGACCCGCGGACAAACCAAAGCATACTGCCGTCCGGTAACCTCGCTGCCTCTCAAATGGCGACGGCCGATTACAGGTAGAGGCGGCAATGGTGGCGCGTGCGTGAGAGACTACGGAGATAGCGACAAAAACTGCTATACACGAACAACCAACGCCTGTGTAGGAGTATCTCTGCCCGCCACCCAAACCAAACCAAGCNNCTAGTTCCTTTCTAAAAAATTGACCAACAGCGACTCAAAACTCAGGGATTGGGTTTACCGCTCGTGTGCGTGGGCCTCAACCACGCTACGCATGGTTAGCCTTAACATTTAGTAGTAGCATTAGTAGTTACACCAGTACACGCTACGAATCGTCCGCGTACAGCTTTCCGTAGAGGTCGATGGCGCACAGTGCAAGCGCATGCCCCAACCTGAGGTCCAGATAGCAAAAGCGACGTCGTCATAGGACGGGGTGCGATGTGAGTCAGCCGTGGCGGGTACATATCAGACGGCAGCAATCACTACAAAGGACAAAGGGTTACAGTAGTACCGCGTGGTGTGGCGCGCAAAAAGAGTCCAATACGACCTCGAATTTCCTACATTGCCCAGTGTCAAAGCAAGCCGCGTTACAGCAGTCCACGGGGTGTTCATTGCACTGCTCAAGCATGCAGTAAGCCAGGCTTCCGGCATGCCGACACAGTCCAGCCGTGTGCATGCCAAGCATGCGTTCAAACATACTGTGTGTCAGGCTCACGGCATGTGGACCGAAGCACACAACCAGACCGGCTGCATGCTTGCGGCATCGACGAAACCAGAACTACCAGAGACAAGAAACGGACTTTAAAGATCAGAACGGGACGAAAATAACCCGTCGGGGCCCTCCTCTACTGTAGTGTACCGGTACATGTACGCTGCCGTGGGCACATGAACACACTCGCTATCACTTCACCATGAAAAATGCAGGACATACACGTGTCAGAGTGCTTCCGCGCGTCACGGTTATAGGTTGGGTGACACTGCTGCTATGCTGTTATACTATTAATAGTAAGCCCCAGCAAGCGTCGGCACTGTCGAAAAACACTTGCCTCCCGTTGACCCCAGTGCTGCGAAGCCTCAGGAATCGGAAAGCCTTCCCCATGGTGTCCACCTTCCACGTGCCCACGCCATACGGCGACTTCAAGAAGGGAGGCGAGCCCCTCACGTCTTGCGTCACAATGACCCACCTGACCCAAGTGCGGGAACGATAAAAACCCAGGTGGTTAGTGGTGACACTTGCGACGGAGACAATTGCGTGGCGGCCGCTGCAGTTCATTGTTGCTGTTGCTGTTGTGGTTGTCGATCGATTNNGTTGTTGTTGTTGTTGTTGGTCTCACATTAGCTCGTCGCCACGATCTACAGTAGTCCCGTGGTCACAAGCCAGGCTCCACGAAGTGTGTAGCGCTTGTAACTGCGTCAAAAACGATTTCCCCTCTTACGCTGCACAATGCGTAGCTGCTATTGTACGGATATTAACAAGCACTTTTAGATGCCACCCTACAGTAGAGCTCAATGACACACACACACATCTGCGGCTGACACTAGGGCCGAAAGGCACGCCTGCACACGGGGTTGAAAATCAAACACCAACGCCCCATCTCCGACTTGAGTGTCACAGCACGCACGTGCCCATATCGAACTTGCCACTCTCGGCGTAACCCCCAAACCTAACGCTAGGCAATAACCCTATAAATAACACCGAAGCGAACGAAGTTGGGGCGAACACAAATTGCACCACAACGAGGTACTTTTATCAACAAGTCGCGAAGTCGAGTGTGCCGACAAGGTCATAGCGCCCCGCCTCACATTTTGATGGTAGAGTCGTACCCCTCGCACACCCAGTTGACCAAGTCACATCCGTCTGTGGCCGATCCGTGGCAGAGCGAGTAGTGGCTAACTTGCATACTCCTGCAAACCAAGACAAGTTGCGACGGCGCACGGCAGTATTGTCGTACCAGCACAGTGGGTATTGTAACCAGTGAATCATGTTTCGCAAAAACATTGCACCACCGTGCATTACTCTGCACCATAGACCGAAAAACCAAAACAGAGCACTGTTATCAATAAGAACATGACAAGGCACGGTTCTCGCGCCGCCAACAAAGCACTCTCGATGCTGGCTGTACTTCGCTTTCAAACGCAAACGCCTAAAAAAAAAGTGCTTATAAACGCTTAACCGTGCTTAAAAGGTGCTTAAGAGCGCTTAAACGTGCTCAAAAGGGCTTAAACGTGCTTAAAAATGCCCCCTCTTGGCCATTTTGCGAGCCCGGGCACAACGACCGAATACTAATGGAGAAACGCGGTATCACCAAAAGCCTAGGGGCTCGTAGGGTGAGCAACCTGCACCACGAAAACTACAATGCCGCGAGCGTGCTGTACAATTCCTTGCAGTTCAGTTCCGGTACCACGGTGTGATTAGAAACAGTGTCGAAAAACAGGGGGAATTAATTGATACAATAGGATCGAAATAAACTACAGTAGGCAAAACATTCCCAGTTCCTATCGTACGTCACTGGGAACCCCCGGACTTGTTTGTTTACAAATTGTGTTGAAAAACGGGGGGATGATAGGAACGAAAGAGTAAGTGCACCATCCCCTGACCCAGCAGCGCTACTCGTAGGTTGCTATACACGCGTGGCCAAAATGTGCGTAGTGTAACCATTTTCGTCTATGTTATCAATTTTGGCCTCTGTAGCTTATAAACTCCTTTGACGCTGGACCTTCCTTTTGGGGACAAAGCACTCGGGATTAGAGTAGGATCGTTTTTTGGAGAAGGAAAAGGGTTGAAGAGGGTTCATAGTCTCCGTCCGGTTCACCCCACTCCATTTGGGCTACTACTTACTGGTCCCTGCCAACGTCGATGCAGATCCAGCTGCCCTCCTCGTCTGTGGTGGAGCACGCTACCCTCCTGCGAGACACCAGAGTCGCCGCCGCGCCCTCCTTGAATCCGGAGCTGGTAATGAATACGAGGCCCGCGTCGTGCGGGTTTTCGAACTTTTTTCGCGTGTGTCTGGGAGGGGGGGGGGGGGCGGGGACGAGGGGGGGTCGGAGAATGAGCTGGGGGGGTGTACTTCATATTCA
>JAXFYO010006447.1:584-11295 GCA_034768055.1 Saccharina latissima
TAGTGGCGTGAATGTGAACGCTTCGATTGTGCTGTGTTGTGCTGTAGTACCGTCCCTATACACCCCGAGATCCGAAGAGTTCCCAGTGGTGGCACACGACTTTGTAATATGCTATTTAAGTAGTATTGTACGAAGTAGTAGTAGTGGTATAAGCTACTTAAATAGCAGTAGTAGGTAGTAGTGTGTAGTGGTATAAGCTGGGGCTGAAATTGTCGAATAACCTAGTACCTGGTATACGGTAAGCAATAGTACAGTTTACAGAAGGGCAACAGTAATAGTGGGCGCGGCCGTACTACACTGTTAACAGTGCGCAGTAAGTGCAGCAGCATACTACGGCATAGCATTACAAACGTTTACGGCGGCGAACTGATAGCAGTAGGAGAGGAAGTCTCGTGGTAGATGTACTGGATAGTAGGATTGGTACAGCAATAGTAGAATACACAGCGTCGGACTGGTGGGAGTATAGGAAATGGTACCGAAGCAAGGTTACAATGCTTGCATTTTCCCGTGTCTTCTTCTTGTGGAAGTCAAACCCAAGCTTTGAAGGAATGGACCAGCGACGTTCCTCTGTCCACAAGCGCTCTAAGGAAGTAGCGAGATATTCCTAAGGTCTTCCCAGTGTCCCAACTTAGTCCGAACCACCGTCACTACAGTTTAGTATGTCACAGGCGGTTGGCACTCTACCGTACGTGTACATACCTGGTACGTGGTTCAAACAAACATTGAAAGTGAACGTCGATCGTGTTTTCCCCTTGCTTTTGAAAGCAGGAAAACCGATCAGACATATGTCTCGACACCAGAGAGAAACTCGATCGGAAAAGTGAGCAATTCTCACATTTCGCAGAGACCCCACTGGTGACACTGGGAACAACATGTGTCTCGGAGTGTTTGGAGCTAGTCCAGCACACGTGAATGTTACCGTTGTTCACACCCAAACTACAGCTGCACTACGGCGTCACGCAATGTCTACGACTCACCTACCGACATTCGAGGGAGATCGAGATGGCCATCTCCCGCACCCCCACCAGAAGACTCTGGCAAGGCCAAGCTCCCGACACGACCCCTTCCGCTCTTTTCCAGAGTACTTATTTAAAGATGGTGAAGTCTTGGNNGCAAGTCTACGACCCAACGTCGTGTAGTGTCGAGTGTCGAGACACTTCGGCATTTCCATCTTTAGACCAGTAAGAAAACATTCGTACAATTTCAAGCTCTCGGCACCATCGCGTTCGTATTTTCCTGACTTATATTTAAAGATGGTGAAGTCTTGGGCTATGCTTGCACTGGCGACGTCGGCGGCACTTTCCACGGGCAGGTAAACAATATTTGATCGTATCCTCTTATCATCAGTAGCATCATATCGTCACACCACTGGCGTGATTTGAAAACAGTTTGTCACGGGGCACGCCTTTTACAACTCAAAGGTATTGATGTCCCCGACCTGATGGAAGATGGGGACGATCAAGGGTCTGCCGTGACTCCCACTGCGGTGTAGTCGGAGAGGGTGACACCTTTACCCGATACAGGAGAGTGCGCCTCAGAAGCGCTTGGCTGGAGAAGTGAGTGCCGGGTCGTATCGACCTGCATCGATACGACGTACAGTAAATATGTAAGCGCAGAGTTCTGACCGCACGTACTACTGAACTGTATAGAGAACGGCACGAGATGACCTTCACGGGCTTTGTGTCACCGTGTACGTTCCATTGGGTTCCGCCAATCTGACCGTCGTGTTGCATACTCTTGTAGTCGGAGGGAAGATACCCTCATACCCTCTAGGAAACTAACACTCGACGCTATGAGAACGGTCATTTGGATCGTTTGTGTTACTGTCATACTTCGATCAACTGCAGGAGCCACAAGGCAAAATGCTAGAGTAAGATAGTATACAAGGCGCCCGCTAGAGTAGTAAGAAACGTCAAGTTGCGTCGAGACTCAACTTATTATATTGTTGCCACCAATGAGGACAAGCTACTAATATTGCCTTTTCCAAGGGATTTCGTATTGCACCCGACCCTGAGCACTGCTTCTCCGGTCAATAGGTCTTATTAATAGCGAGAAAACCCAAAGCGTGGCGCGCAGAAAACAGTCCTTTGCTGCGGTCGTTCCCAGCATACTCGATTTACATGCGGTGTTTTTCCCGTATCAAGCAGTTTTGCTAGTTCAGGGACAGGGTCACGGCCTGCAGCCCATCATCATGCCCACCCCCCTCAGGTTACTGTACCTACTTTGCGGAGGATACAGACCGCGAATACATACACTCCTGACACTCGGTTGCGACATGTGCGCTCATTGTTTCCGTGTTCTGAAATATGATTTGCAACAGTACCGCCGGTATCGGGTTGCTCTTCAGTCCACGACCAATGCGTTAGCATGTACAGTTCTTGCTGTGTAGGAACTCGTCGCTCTATTTGTTTGCATGTGAGGGTAAGTACGTGACTTCGACTACAGTACGTACAGTAGATACGATCGCAAATTCCTTCTGCCCACAACGAAAACTCCCCTTTTCTTGGCTGACCGTGCGTACTCACAAGACTCAGAGCTGCACGCGTGGATATCGAGCGGTATCTCGACACACCCTCGCCAATGACCGGCGACGTGGAGATCAACCTCGACGGAGTAGACACCATCGAATGTNNCTGGTCTTCCGTGGTTTTATATCATCGTACCTGGTACCAAGTACCACGGGTATATGCGTTATCGAATACAACGCACATTGTATCACTACGTTTATGCAAAAGCATCGCTGCCAGGCCCATCAACAATAAACACGTACTCTGATAATACCTTGAAGCCTTATGGTATCAAACATCTTTGAACAACAGTTCAACACAGGTCGCACTATATTCCCCCAGTGTAGCGCCCGCCGCTGGAGGCGATTTCTCACTACACACACCGTATTATATAGGACGAGTAGCGTCCCCGCAAAGCTGACCTCGACGGTCTTAGTAGGTTATAGACAGTACGGTAGTACCAGGCATTTCGTGTTTGTGCTCCTTCACAGCACTGGACTTCACAGCACACGCACGGTACCGGCGTAAATATAGTGTCATCATACGGCGCCAGAGACTAAAACGTTAGGGATCTGTGGAGATCTTCGTCATGGGAAGGGGATTGTCCGTCAGCCTAACTGGGATGCTACTGTACAACGCTACAAAGTTTCTCCTCCTCTAGCATGTACGGTGGGGGAGATGGATCCAGCATCCTTTGCTGCTTCTCTGGGGGTGGGTTGGATAGGGCTTGCTACACCATATAATAGGAACTGCCTTGCTATAGGGACTGCAAAGTCGGACCACGGTACCACCTGACAACCGGAAGTGTCAGCTGCACCTCTTTTTTCTAGTCGCGTCAAGTGGGTAACCTTTTGTACCTGCAACTTACGTGAACGTGCCGCCCTAAGGTTTGTGAACATCGGATCCATCGCTAGGTTTAAGGCCAATATCGTGTTTGACATGCCTAAGACAAAGTTCAGGCCCAACACCGAAGTGAGCACCGTAGAAACCAGCTCAGCTACCTGACACGGTGACCCGAGTCCTGTTGGCGAATGAGGTAGAGCGCTCTTCGCCATTTTTTACGGCTGAACCTTGTCTTAGATACACGGATACCTGTTGGGTTATCACCTTGCAGAGCCAGAGGAAGGTGCAAGTTGTCCCATGGTCCAGCCATTTGCTGATTCAAAATCCTGACTGCCTCCTGGTCGAACGAATTAATCTCTCCTCGGGAAATGCCATTAGACTAGCTGGTCGACTGGCAAAACCACACCTTTGAGTTTTGTCCGTATTCCTTCTACTCCCACCACCCAAATATCGTATGAATTATCACGTCCCGTAAGCGTGGCACCCTAATATCGGGTTAAATCTTCGCTACGAGAGTTGAGGAGGGTGCTAGCGTCACGTTTTCGGAGCAAGTTGTAGCGGAGGAGGTGTCCAACGTGTCCGCCCTTTTCCGGAACGATGGCATCGCAAGTCGAGTTCCTCGTTGACCAGACTTCAACGCCTGAACACGGTCTCATTTGGCTGTCTCCTGCGAACAGGCCTTGGATTGGATTATTGAGGAATGGCGGTAGTCTGCAGCGTCGCTTGGGCACTCTCATGACAATAGAGCGACAGGCCGACATGTCTATTAGATTTGCTACACGAGGAGTTTCGTCAAGTCGCAGGAGCGTATTCTATTATCTGGCGGCAGACATGCGCACCCGACACCACAAGCCCCCCCAACCATCAAAGCCCGAAATGCGTAGTTTGGGAAAGCAAGACAACTTTGGCGGACGAAGCGAGAACGGGTGATATATATATATATCGATACTTCTTTCTTCATTCCCTAACCCGGGAGCATTCCGACCGTGGCAGCTCGAGAAAGGCACGACGCGTGGTCACTCGAGGAGCTCTATACATCAACCAAAACCTGAGTTTGGAGGAAATGGCCTAAGCATGCGATGGACAATATTTCAACGCAAGAATGAAAGTCCGACGATTTTGGGTTAAGGTACCCGACCATTCAGAAACAAAACCAGCCCAAACGTGCTACCTCTATAGTAGCACGCTTTATCCACTGAGTACTTCCACGGAAGCTTCCACTACTACCTTCCAGGAAGCACCCACCCACTTCCATGAAAGCGATGGAAACTGCCGTGGAAGTGGTGGTAGAAGCTTCTACCTACCTCTATCAAAACAGACAATTAGGCAGGAGACCCGTTTCGCCGCAGCCGAAAAGTTTGAACGCTTGGTTTTCGCCGCAGGTTAAACGACAAACTATAAGGCCTTTACTGGTAGTACGTTCCGCCGCAATTGGTTTGTTTCGGCATTTGTTCCGCCTTTCGCCGCCTTTGAAAAGTAAATATCATATGTTTTCGTCGCACCAGAGTCGACGTTTATTTCTTACGTTTCTTGCCTTTTAGGCACGAGTAAAATGTCATGCTGTTCGACACGTTCCCGGCGACAGCTAACCTTTCGGGACAAAGTATTTGTATTCCTTGTGAAATCCAAAATTATTATTGATTGCAATATGTCCTTGTTTCATTTGCGAATTGCACAAAATTCCAAACCAGGCGGGCCCACGCCTACAAGAGGAACCAATGAGCGGACATTACCTATATTTGGACTATATTGGCCCAGATATTACTTCAACAACTCGGCCTTCGATGGACCTCCGGGGGGGGGCTCCGGCGGCCTTCCGTAAGCCCTCAGTGCACAACGAACCGGTCACCTATGTTTAACCCTGATTTCAAGCACATGTTCGCAGCTCGCCATTGAAAGATGTCCCCAGCAGTTCAAATTATAGTTTTATAGTGTCCTTGACTACCGATATCTACGGTTTAATTGGTCAGCGGGCACCAATCCACCCCGATCGTGCTTCTCAAGCTAGGGCCTTCCCCCGTGAAGTGGGTTATGAACATCGGGTGTCTATGCTCGGCACTAAAATTAGGCAAACACAACACATTGTATGTCGTCAGAGTAAATCACGCACACGACGGAAGAACGGCGAAACGTAACTTTTGTCTGTATTTTCGTATGCACTGTACGACCACAATTACTATCGTCCGTTGTATAGGTTTTGAGATCTTTCAAATTTGATATCATTACCAGGTACCAGGCACTACTGTCAGATACTGCATTACGACTTTCTGCAGCTGCAGCAGATTTCTAAAGGGTACTGCAGTGTATGCGTCTCGCTTTGTTCACACGATTTCGCCTTCGTCCACGTTAATGCCTCCACCCCTAGAACCTGCGTTGTGATTGAACTTCACGGCTTCGTTGAACCTAGGCGCGTCAGAACTATCGAAGCTCCAGCAAACCGTGAAGATTATTGACATCGAGATAAAAGGAGAATGCTGACAGCAATGAAGAAAGCAATGGCTCACGCTGGACTCCAGATCACCACCGACTTCGCCAGCTTGAGATTTTCAAGAGCTACTAGCGGTACGGCCACAGCTCCATCCGTGGCGCTAGCCATGCGTGCCCATAGTAGTAGTAAGTTCCTGGTATGGTACATAGCACTCGCATTAACAGTGTGCTGTGATGCACCACTCTGAACCGAAACATTAGGACCACCATGCGGGGCGGTATCGACTCGGGGGGCGTCCGCTTTTGTTAGACGTGTACATGTATTGAAGGATATTTGTTTCGCAGATGGAGCCTTACCATCCCCGGGCGCGGCGGAACATCGACCATGAGCCCAAGCCAAAACGTAAATCATCCCGTGAGGTTGGGATTTCCACACCTTGTAGGGCGGTATCGACCCGGGGGGCGTCCGTTTCTGTTGGAGGTGTACATGTATTGCGGGATATATGATTCGCAGACGGAGCCATACCATCCCCGGGTGCGGCAGGACATCGACCATGAGCCCCAGCCAAAACGTCAATCAGCCGGTGGGGTTGGGGTTCCCACACCTTGCGGGGCGATATCGACCCGGGAGGTGTCTATTTTCGTCCCCGGGTTGTTGGGGTTGTAGATGTACGCAATGGTTGCAGATCCGGGGATGGGGCGGTATCATCCCCGGGTGTGGTGGGACCTCGCCGTTGTCAAGATATATATACTACGTCTTTCGATGTCGCTTGTGACGTGCAGCGCTGATACCCAGAGCGTTCAGTAATTCGTAGTTTGAACCATTTTGAGCCGTGCGGAGCCTATAACAAGCACTCCCAGGCACTGTCGTTTGCTTGAATGGTGGGGTCAGGCGATCGGTAGTCATCACGACTCTGACACGGCAACGGTAATAGCAGGTATCTTCTATGTTATGCCCCTGTATGCGCGAGTTGGCAGATCGTCTCCTCCGCACACATCTGTCTAGCACACAGTGTCATACCCGGGCAATTTCCGAAGGCAGCTTCGTATTATCGGCGGCAAGCGAGGTGCGATACATGTTATGTACAGCTCTAATGGCCAAACACCTGCAACAGTGTCACGCGCCAGTTGTTCACGCCGCCGCTGTAGGCACGGCGGTTCTCAATTTCGTTGGAAGTAGGCTTTTCCTTCAAACCTGCCAACCGTGAGAACAATGTTCAAGGGGGGAAAAAGCATGCGATGGTGGTCGAGAATAGCGAACCATCACGCCAACACGCGTGAAACCCGCCCGAGCTGCGACACTCGACGGGTCTCTGAACAAACAGTCCGAATTCGAGCTGGACGATGCCCCGCTCGTTATATGTGGTCAGTAACCAAAATATTAATTTATCTCCCGTCATGTCTCCCTCGTTGAAAATGGCAGAGCCCTCCCGACAGATGGTATTCTGGAACGTGGCGTCTCCTCGGAAGCTGCAGCTTTGTGGTCCAAACCGCACGGGTGTGCAGGAACTGATGTCAGGCAGAGAAGACGAATGATTGCGCTGTGTCAAGCACCGGGAACCCAAATTATGGTTGGACAGGGACGCGGCGCGACAGTGGGAGTACACACAGACTACCACACGTGACGTGATACACGGCATGAGCCGGGTCTGTAGCGCAGCTGGAACAAGATGTTAAATAGGTGGATAGCTGTGATCAGATCAGAAGCAGTTCGTACATAACTCACATGGTCGACGAAGTATCAACGTTCTCCACACTGCAACCATTTCCTCCCTCGAAGCGCAACTCATTGTTGTCGAAGGGTGCCTCTTTCTCAAACCCGCCCATCGAGGAAGAGTTCCACACCCGTTGGTAGTTTTGGGTAATGAGGATAAGGGGCAGGGTTTAGGTAAACATGTCTGGCACCGTTCACGGCACGGTAGCGCACGAGCGCCAATGTTTAGAGCCCCAAGGAATTACGCATAGCGTACGTCGAAAACGTTCGGCACAGTGCGGCGTTGGACTCGGGAGGTATCCGGCCTACCTAACCCTATAACTTGAAGATATGCGAATACAGCGCAGCGGTAAATGCTATTCGGCACATGCGCCTACCGAAACACCCCAATCAGTGTGGCAACCAACTGACCTGACTTATTCTGAGTCCCGGTTTTCGAGGGCGAGAAGGCAGTTGTCCTCGAAAGTGGCATCACCTTAGAACCTGATGGGGGAAGCGATAAGGAACAGACCACGGCACAATAAGGAACAGGGCAAGGCCCACACGATATTGGTTATTGAGGTCGCCCGTGCGTGGCGTCACGATATACGACGTCGGAAAGCTGTCTCTTGGTCGAACTTTACTTACTGACGCAGTATAAGCGTGTTGCCATCGTGCGAAAACAACACGGCGTCAAGAAAAAAAGAGATGGATTCATGTTCCCGGTGCATTTGAAACTGTTGAGGGGAAAATGATCCAGCGGGCTGGAAGGATACGGACGTCGCCAATTCCCCGGTCCCCACCCAAATTAGCACGAGATTAATCTACACATAACATCGACCACTTCTCGCTCCTGCAACAGTGGTATATCTAGACACGCGTGGGCACGCTGGCAGGTCAAGCTATAATCTTGCCAACAGTTAATTCATCGTGGGGAAAACCGCACACGGAGCGATTCGGACAGTATAATCGCGGTGGCGGTCTAACTGTAAGTGAATTCGGGATTCCGGGGCTTGGGAAGGTCGCGTCGACTGGTGCTACGATAGGGGGGGTACCCACATTTTCACTACCGGGTTTTGGCCACTCCGACGAGTGGCTCCGAATCTTACTGAAATTTGGACCTAGACATAGTTTGTTGGCGTTGCGTAACATAACCTCCAATGGCGGTGCATATNNTATGAGTACCACGCAGTAAAGCAGTCACTCGGCCGAGTGGCTCTGTGCAGGTAAAAAACAAGAACCTATACACGACCCCCGACCGTAGCACCAGTCCGTCCACAACTTACACGCATCGAGATCTGCTTGCTGTATGAGGTAGTCAAACGTTTACAAAGGGTGCACAGATGCTCCAAGTACCTTGGAGTAAAGTAAGGGGTATCGGAGATAAAATACTTCAGGTACTTCGTGTACTCGCAGTATTTGGGCTCTACGTACTTCGAAAGGCTGCTCGCACTCGGAGTATTTCGAGATTCTGCACTGCAGACACTGCCACACTCGGAGTGTTTCAGGGCCCGATGCTGCGGGTACTCTTTGTAGTCGCAGTATTTGGGGCTTCAGTACTTATCATACTCCAAGTACTCCGAGTACTCAGGCCGCCAGTACTATAATACTCTCAGTACTCGGAGTACGAAATGTTCTCGAGGAGTGTTAGGTATACTACTCTAGGAGCATCTTCACATCATTTCACAGACTAGGTCGTCATTCCTCCCAGGCTCTGGGAGCATGCGACTGGCGTTTATAGCATTTCAAAATTCACAGATGCTCCCATTACCTGGAAGTATAATTAAAGTACTTTCGAGAAAAAATACTTCAGGTAATTTGTATACTCGCAATACTTCGGTGTCCAATACTCTCAATACTCGGAGTACTCCGAGAAATTTAGATATTTGTTCTCCGGGTACTGCTTGTACTCGAGAATACGTACTGCTCATACTCCCAGTACTCGGAGTAATTGGGCCTTCAGTACTGCTCATACTCCAAGTACTCCGAGTATTTAGGCCACCAGTACCCTAATACTCTCAGTACTCGGAGTACGAAAAATATCCGATACTCCGAGTATACTCGGAGTATTGAGTATACTCGGAGCATCTGTGAAAGAGTGTACAAAGAACCGAAGCAGCAGCAGGCGCCGCAACAGCATGGCCGGTGAACTCACTTCACAAGCCCAGTGTTGTCCCTAAAGACGTTTCCGCCGTCCTCGAACATGATACGTTCCTTAAACCTTGCGCGCGAAAATCGTTTCAGGGACAACAGCGGGGACAAAGCATGGTCCACTTCTTCTACCGTAGCAGGCGTCGGAGGCTCCCATGGAAGCTTCCGCATAACAGGTCTTTTTTCCACTGGCTTCCGTGAACTTCCATCGATTATTTCTTAGTTCTGCACTCAGGCCGTGCAAGCTTCCATTGCTTCCTCCGCTTCAACTGGAGCTTGCATGGAAGCTTTCTTCCGCGGAAGTACACGGGCGCTTGCTTCCACGGAAGCTTCTACTGCAGCTTCTATGAAAATGCTTCCTATGGAAACTTCCAGTAGCACTTCCGCGGAAGCTTTCAATGAGGTGCGTTTACTTCCACGGGCTTCCATGTACTTCCGAGGTTCCACTTACTTCCATGAACGTTGACGCACTTGAATATCCTTCCATGTGCTTCCACGTACTTTCCCAAACTTAGATGCCTTTCCTCCGTCTTCCACAAGGAAAAGGAAATAGATTGAGGCTTTCACGGAAGCAAATTTTGGGCCAAGGAAACAGAAGCGGAAGCACCCGGAACTTCCACCGCGGCATGGGAAGTCTACAAAACAATCTCTGTATTGACTTTCACTGGTATTTATGCATACCCTCGTATTTGTACTTGCTTTTAGATGGACTTCATAGTGTACTTCAACTTGTGAATACTGCAGATATAAAGAGGAACAAGTCGAGGAGAGAAACACAAGAGCGTGAGGGGACCTGTTTTATCTGCAGCAGGCGACAAGCTTTCATGGAAATATAAGAAATCGTGGAAGCTGTGTTGGGAAGTACTCTAGACCCTCTACAAAAAGGTCGTCGTCATGAGGATGAGACATCGTTTGATGTAAATAAGGTACTCATACTCGTACGAGTCCTCATTCGACGCTGAGGTAGTAAACACGTGAGTCAAGTCATACTGAACAGCTGTCGGTATAAATCGGGTTTCCACCATCGATCCAATACACCACTATCGTTTTGTCGGAGTAATGACGTGAGGTGAGGTGAGGTGAGGTGAGG
>JAXFYO010007215.1:0-14783 GCA_034768055.1 Saccharina latissima
CGTGCAAGTTCTACGGAGCCGATATAGATTTTTGTGTCTATGACGGGTCCTGATTACTATGGTCCCC
Source organism: Saccharina latissima (assembly GCA_034768055.1). Classification (NCBI taxonomy): domain Eukaryota; class Phaeophyceae; order Laminariales; family Laminariaceae; genus Saccharina; species Saccharina latissima. The sequence continues at coordinate 68 of JAXFYO010007215.1, forward strand.
CGTAATAGACTATATGTATAGTTAAGCTTTAGAATTTTTCGTACTTTTCGCAACTTTTCTCTTCGCAAAACGCTAAGCACGCCGACACAGGAAGCCCGGCCGGACACGCTGGTCGAGGTTTGAGCTCGATCCGAGCACTGCTGTAGTATAGGCCGGTGTTTCTGGGCGAGTCAAGGTCTCTTGTGGCCTTAATGCACTACCACTCTGTCCCAGTGTTAAGGACAGTTTGGATTACATATTGATGTACAAACCGTCCTTATGTTTAGGGACAGAGTACTGGATATATCTATCCTGCACGAGAGGTCGTATCAAAACCAGACGATAGTATATACATACTTCGAAGTATATACGCACGATCGATGCAAAGATTATAGTTTCGACGAAATCCTCGAATCTTAACAGCTGGTGTTTTTTTTTCACGAATATAAATGTAAGGGGAGGGGGAGGGGGAGGAGGGTTATGTAGTCAAAAAGGGGACACAAGCCACACGCGGTTTCCTGTTAAATTACAGTAGTATCCATGGCTACAGAAATCACGGCAAGCAAGGGCACGTCTACTACTGAGGACCATAGTAAATAGAACCNNCCTATATATTTCCCTATTTTTGCCCAACATGTTTTTGTCCTATTTACTATGGCCCTCCGTAAATAGGGCAGAAACACGTTTATGAATGACAGGAATATGAATGACAGGGGGCGTGGCTCCTGAAATGGGGAACTAGCCAATCAAAATAGTGACTCATCTCACGGTATTACAGGGCTTAGGGTTACCTATATATGATACTTTACTACTGCTGTATACATATACCAAGTATTTTTGTTCCAGGACTACAGCAGTGGGTACTCCTATTTAAGAGCGCCCCCCGCGACAATCCAAAAACAAGCGCTCTTAACTACAACATTGCTGCTCTTATGTATATACTTCGTATATGCCGTGGGCAATATATAGCTTTTAGTATAGGCGGGACATTACGGTAGCCGATTTTGGACTGACCGCTCTTAAATCCCGAATGCTCTTATCTTGGGGGCGCTCTTAAATAGGGGGAAAACCCACTACTATAGCTCATATTAATAGCAAGGTTGGTGTCGAGTTCGCGCGAACAAACTTCTTCGAAGGCATGTTTTTTCCGGTGAGACAATGAGCTTCGCATGTGAGGAGTGAGGAGCTCAAAAGATAAGCCACCAGCCCTGTAAGACATTGCTCATGTGAGGAGGAGCTCAGAAGATAAGCCACCACCCCCCTATAAGGGCCTTGCTCCTATCTTAATAATATTCGATCCCATTTCGTAGCGCTTTACCATAATGTTCGATGCCAGGTGCCAGGCACCACTACTGTTTTGTGACCGGAAATATAAGGACCGTTTGATACCCACAGTAACACTCAAGAGTCGAAACGGGGGTTATATTCTCGGTCAGAGCGGTGTATGCCTAGAGCTAGACTACATAGCCGGGGAGGGGGATTATTGTTCATCGTGTTGCGAGTATACTTCTATATCTACAAATTTTCACACCTCGGGCAGATCATCTACAGATCGTACAGATCATCTACAAACAAATATATCTGCAGATCATACAGATCATTTACAGGTATATCATCTACAGATCATACAGATCATCTACAGATAGATCATCTAGATCCTAACCTGCCGTTATGAGGTGCTGTGCAGCATCTACATAGTACATCTCCGACCCAGGAAATCTGCCCTACGTAGATCATGCAGATTGCATATACGGCTCACACCCGGCAACATGAGCTAGATCACACAGATCACACAGATCATACAAGATCAGGAATCTTAATATGTCCCGAAAAATCTACAGAATATCGACTAAGAATCGATGATCCGCTCGAAATGTGGAAATTTTAAGGTACGATACCCCTTCTACCGCCGCTGTCATGACTCGGAAGAGAATGGGGGTTGGGGCGGGCTGGGGATCAGAAAACCAAACGAGGTGAAGGCATAGCTCGCTGCTGCTGAAGGAACCTACATACCGATGCCACGACTACTCGTACTCGTAGCGGACGGGAGTCCACCCAGACTTTCTTCACTTCATCCGTCAACACCGCTCTAGGTCCTTCAGGGCAGATATATTCCTGATCTGTATGATCTGTGTGATCTGTAGGATCTGTAGGATCTAACTCATGTTGCCGGGTGAGAGACGTATACTCGGCATTATTTCACACGTTATTTCCTGGGTTGGACCTGTACATAACATACTGCAGATCCTGCACAACACGTCATAACGGCAGGTTAGGACCTAGATGATCTATCTGTAGATGATCTGTAGATGATCTGTCTGTGTATAGATCATCTGTCTGACGCGTGAAATGTCCATATATACGCCGCAAAAGTGTGACCGCACCCCCGGATAGGCAGATAAGCAGTGCTTAAAAGCACTCATCGTGAAAAAGCGCGAGCGCACGCCGAAGCCATAATAGACAGCAGCCTGCACGAGCATAAAGCACTTCCGTACCCGTCAGGCTACCGGTATTAATATGTATAACTCGTAGCAGCTATTAATAGCGCTGCTGTTGCTTTTCAAAAATAGTGAATACAGCAGTCATGGTCCCTCTATACGAGTGCCGGTATGCGCCAGCCGACAATACCGGCACTATAGCGGCAACCGGCACTAACTACTCCGCACAACTGCCACTGGTGAATCCCATCTGTGCCAAGCGATTCCACAGGCACTATAGCGGGCAGCCGGTACTATATAGGGACCACTACTACTGCTGTANNCAGCTGCCAGGCTAGCAGCTAGCGGTTGTTGTTGCCCTCAACACGGAATAGTGAACAAAATACCTCAAGATCATGTGCATTTCGTAGCCGCCAGGTTACTATATAAATAAGGTCTATCGCAGCTTTTAGCGGCTGTTGTCGTGTTTCACCAAAAAGTAGTAAATCAAATACCAGGTATACCTCAAGAGCATAGTGTCGTCTAGCTCGTGGAGCACCGCCTTTGCGCGGGGCAAGAGCTCCTCCGGGTGCTGCTCCAGCCTCTTCCGAAGCTCCTCCACCAATCTAGCCTTCGCATCAACCACGCCGTCCCGCTTAACCTTCTTCGTAACACTGATCCCCGCCTTTGCAAGGAAACGCCTCCACCAACTCCGTAGAGCCCGCCGCTTTCGCTTTGTGCTTGGCGAGCTCTCTTGGGGGTCGCCTTCGGGGTGACTCGCCGATTCGTCTCGGTCCTTACTCGGCTCGCTCCGGCCCTTCCTGCTAGTCCTCTTCGCATCCTTCTTGGGTGGAAGCGCTTCTTCCTCGTGTGCCCGCCACTGCTGATTTTCCTCCTCTTCCCTCGCCGCTGCTAACCGCTGTTGCTGCTGCTGCTGCTGGTGCCCTTTCCTGTTACCGTCCTTGCCCCCAAACACCCTGCGGAAAACGCCTCCGATTGGCCGGCGCCAGGAACGGCGTTGCCGCGACTCTGCCTGAGGGACGAATAAAAAAAGAACAAAAAAGAACAAAAAAAAAGAGAGAGAAATAAACAAAAACGAAAACAAAAGAGAAAATCAAATATTGAAATCAGTCGTGAAAAGTCTTGAAATGAAACATGGAGCCAGCCACGAAAACTCGCGCACATTGGGCATCGCTCGTGTGCAAAGAGGTTTTAAGTGCAAGCTTAAACGTAGGACATATTAAATATGGGGTTGGTGTAGCGGGGGATGAATCTTACGTATATGGAAGGCATGTTTGGTAAGGGGACACGCACGAGCAGAGATTTTGATTGAGGTTGAAATCGCATCCAGGAACTAACATGCAACAGGCGACAAAACAGGCGACATGCAATATGCAACAGGACACAGGGAAACGAGAAACGACGTCTGTTTGAAGTTTGAAGCCAACGACCAAGGACGAAGTCCTGAATCCCGATCCCCAATCAAAGTTCAAAGAGGCCGGCGGTTTACAGCATAATCGTACGATATTTGCACAAAAGCAGTCACGGCAGGTACTCTGTACTGCTGACTGCTGACTAATGTACTACTGACTAAAATGTACCACTACGTCGTACTGCTGCCGCCGTGTACAGGTATATTTTGGTCGGCGGGACAACTCTTCTTGGCTCTTGGTTCGTACCAGGTTTGATATCAACATCAACCTCTATTGTACGAGTGCGCTGTACCAGTATACCAGGTATACTGCTGTGTACACTGCTCTATGTACGTACGTACCAGGTGTACGTACCGAGTATATACCGAGTACGTGCTCGTACGAGGTGGAGGTGCTTTACCCCGCAGCCTGGGATCTGGAACGCTGGTGTGAGAAATGATGCCGGAAGTAAGACTAAGCACGCAATCCGCTTATGTAAGCCGAAGGCGTTGCATACGATATGATACCGCTACATACATATGATATGATGCGACACCTTGAAATCGTATGACACGATGTCGAGGACACTTTGGAGGCAGGATATGCACACAGAGACTGAGCGATGAAAGGCGCCGAAAAAGGAAAGAAGGACTCGAAAAGGGTCAAAAAAATTTGCCTCTCGTCCTCTCGGCTACGATACCACGCGGATTATTTCGAGAACATCCTGGGCTCTGGGCTGTCTCACGCTATCACAGGCACAGCGAACATCGCATTCAGACCGGAAAGCCAGAGAGCATTGGATGGGAGTGAACTTCTATGTACCTCCCACCCCCCACACCACCAACCACGCACTGGTTCAGGGGACCTTTGGCCAAAAAGGGTCATTGCAGCACCACAAATAAGGATCGGATTTGCTATCGTCGTATATGTGACACTGCTGAGAGCTGTATCACGTACGTACACACCAGAAATATAAGAACAAACCTCAAGACACAAGACACTCACCCCCGATGTCGAGATGTTGAGTCGCTCCTTGAACAAGTCCACCGCACTCTCGTCCTTCCCCTTACCGATATTCGTCCACCAAGACGCTCCGTACCAGCCGCGGCTGGCGCCAATCGCGGCAGCGGCGGCGCACAGTAGCGTCACCAAAGCGGTCCTACGCGCTCCTGTAAGAGGCCGGCGGGGTCGTGGCCTTCGGGTCGGGGGCCCCAGAGGAAGAGGACGGCATGCACCTTCCTTGGAAGATACACTCGGCGCTGTTGCTACATGTGCTGAATCGACGCCACTAACGCCTTCCTCCTCAGTTCGGCACATGGTCGGTCCGGGGATGATCGCGGTGTGCAAGTACCAACCAAGTGCGATGATCTCGCGAAAAATGAGAAAATGGGAAAACGTGGTTTTCCATGTAAACGCGAGGCGTTTTGTCACACGAGGATCAGGGGACAGGGGCTATGGAGACCAGCGAGGTTGCATCAGACAGAGCACAACCTTGGCCAGTTGTGGCGTCCCTCAGTGGTGGCAAGCTTTTATGCTCGCTATGCACTCGCCATGTTCCTCTGAGCACCGCCCCCCGTCAAGAAGGGTGGTGGCGGCAGCCATTTGGCGGCGGTTTTCAGAAAATAGATCATTGGCAAAGAGACAGCACTGCTCCCGATGGTGCTCACCCGTTTGGATACCTTTTCGTGTCGTTGCTCTATTACTAGCATGCGCCGCAACAGACCTCTTCCCGAGCCGTACCAACATGCTCGTAGCTCAAGCCACTACTCCTGCTGAGACTGGTGTGGATGTGGGAGCCTTGGATAGAAGAGCCAACGCCGCGCTGCGCCTGCTCGAGGCATCAGATTCAGCTGCGGGAGAAGCAGAGCTGAGGGATCTGGCGGAGCGGTACCCCTCGTACGCTCAGGCCCCGTTCTACCTGGGGCTGCTGTCGCAGACTAGAAGCGATCCGGAAACAGCGATTAGCTTTTATGCAGCCACGCTACGCGCAGGTAAGTCTTGCATTTTGAGGCTCAGGATGGGGCGTGAGACGTTGGCATGTTTTCTGATACCACCGCTCACGTTTTTGGGGACAAACTACTTGGAATTAGTGCGGGATACATTTTTGTTATAAGGATTACCCTGGGCTGGGTAATCGGTCGATCTTTTACCCCTATAGCTCAGCAGGTTATACCCTCACATTTGACGTCGTNNACATTTTTGCCGTAGTAAAAGGCCCCCTATACGTGCTCGTATATACGTATATGTCGAGCGTTTCCTCATTTTGGTGTACGGGTGCACAAGTAAGGTTCGCGACACTGCCTGACCGCCTGATTCTGCAGTTAACTGCAGTCCCATTTTTTCCACGTGGCTCGTCCTACACGTGTGTGTAACCATTAAAAAAAAACAGTGTGTATGCATCAACCCGTACGTAACACTCGAATGACGCGCCGGAACAACAGACGAAACACACGCCGACGCCATGAACAACATTGGGGCGGTACTCTCGGCCCTGCCACCCCCCGACCGTACACGAGTGGCCGAAGCCTTCGGCTTGTTACAGCACGCCCCTGAGGCATTTAAAATTATGGCGCTGGCCGGCAATAGCGGGTCGACGGGCGTCAGCATTGAAGCGGTAGATTCCGCTGTGGAGGGCTTATTCCGCAGGACGCTCGAAGCAGAAAGTACCCATCGATGGGNNCATGCTACAGTACAGTACTCTGTAAAACGATGCTAAAAAAAAGAAGAAACTTGAAGGTGTTTATGTCTTGTTTGCCAATAGATTCGGCTCGTCAAACGAATTCAAGGAAAGACGCTTAGTCTCGTAGCCGGGGAAACAAAGGCATCAAATGGTGCGTAGTCGTCCATCGTATTCCTGTTCGTTCAAGCGCCGTAGGATTTTTAAAGACGCGCTGCATGAGTGGAAACAATCCTGGTGGTGGAAGACCGCCGAAATGACAATTTCTCCCCCAGAATGACGTCATATTTCGTCTGGGGTCTTGCGATACCGTACCAGGCTGTGGCGGTATTCCATCGGGCGCTGGAGCTATACCCACGAGACGCGGAAATCCACTACAACATGGGGGTAACCCTACAAACGCTCGGAATGGCTCAAGAGGCGGCGCAGAGTTTCACGACCGTGCTGAGTGTAAACCCTCAGGTGACCTTCAACTACAGACTCAATACTTGAGGGGCGAGCAACCCGTAAAATTCTTGGGGTGTTCGCCCAGACTGCCATGCCATGCAATGAAAACGTGTGCGCGAATAAACGCGGGGATGCCGTTTCGGAGGGTGCGATGTTATCGTAGCAAACGAAAAATGGAGGTTTTCCCGAGAACCTAAGAGTTCCTTGAAAGCACGTCATCAGCACCTACAGTAGTATATACTTTTCTACGCTATAGGTTTGGCGTCCCAAACTGACAAAATCGACGTCGTTCTGCACCTCGTCCGATGCCGTGCCTCTTACCGGTACCTTCTCCAGCACGTGGGCGCTTCGATTAACCTTGCAGCGCTGCACCATCGGTACGGAGACACAAGGACGGCCATAGAGCTCTATAGGGTGGCAGCGGAGGTCGTCGATCCGGGCGACAGCGATATGATAGTCATGTTGAGGTGAACACACTGCTGTAAAACAGGCGCAGCTCCCTTTCGGAACGATGGGCTTTTTCCTGGAGACAAAGGATCGTGGACACAAAACCTACACAAAAATACCCGTCTAGCCGCAGTTGCTACGGTTGTTGAGCGGTTCTCAATTTCACCTCGAAACATATTTCTCGAGCGGCACCACTACAAGCGAAACCTTGGTGTCGGGGGGTAAGTTTCCACAGTCTTCGTGGTCAACAAGTTGTCCTTTTGAAGCAAAGTGTCGGGCTACTGCGAGGTCTAGGATCAGCAGAAAGAACATGCTTTCGAAAACTTGAAGGGTTTGAAACTCCCGTTCCCACCACCGACACCTGACTGCAGTCCAATGCCAATGCTCGGTCTTCAAGGTTCGCTGCACTTTTACTTGCCGCTCGCCGTGTTCGCCTTTTCTCGCCAGAAACAATGTCGGGACCGCTTTATTCCAGCTGGGCGAGCACACCCTTGCCAAGCTGGAGCATCAGGCAGTCCTGGCGATACTAGAACCTCGCTTCGAAGCTTTTCCCCGACTCCAAGCTGACGAAGAAAAATACGATGTGTACTTGGACACCCTCGTCAACTTGCACAGGCAAGCGTGGCGTCGGCGTGTTGTTTCGTAACCACTAGTAGTGTTGGGTCGAGGTCAGCAGGCAGAAATGCCGCGCATTTTAGCGAAGTGAAACCCATCCGTAGACGAGCTTTGTATATAGGGGAAACTGCAAAGAGCTTCCTGTACTGTTACGTCCCCAGTGCTTGCAAGTGTTGAGTAATTTTCAGACGAAACACAGACACCTCCGTTGGTGGAGGTTTACGCTAGCGAACTTATTTTGACAATGCCTCGGCCGCCGTCCAGACTACATGGTATGCGATAAAGTGGTAACTAGGCAGCGCCGGCGCAAATCAACCAAAACGAGCATCTAAAAGTACTCACAAACATTCCCTGCCCCGCACTCCGGACGAGGTTTTCCCCACCGACTGATGACGCACTCGTGTTCTTCGCCTCATTATATTCTTCAGGGCCCGAAAGGCATCGTGCGATTGGCGCGACTGGGAGAGGCACCTATTCAACCTCGTTAGCCAGGTGCGATGACTGCATGTCGTGCGTTTGAGGTCCAGACAGCACGTCGTTGGAGGATTAAACTTGTAGAAAAAATCCCCCCAAGAACACGCTTCTGCTGTGGCTCAAAACGTAGCTTTTCCTGTGCCCAACGAGTGTTGCAGTACGAGCAGAGGTGAAAGTGACAAAACAAATTCACACTCAGTCAATGGACCTACACTTCGAGAGACTGCACTCAGGGCGGAGAATAATGGCACATAATTGGGATGACCGCAGGTGCCTTGGAAGGATTGCAAGTGCCTTGTGCGTTCTGTGGCCATGAGATAACCTCGAGGATCCCTGTACACGCCCCTCGTCCGTCCTCTTTCTTCGTGTTATCTACCATCCTTCCAAAACAAAACATCCACAGGTGGACACCAGGCAGCTGAAGGCCGGAAGCCCTCCGTCCCTACTCCCGTTCGACACTCTGCTCTTGCCCTACCCTGTTAACCCTGCCTGGCGACGCCGGGTAGCCGAGGCATGCTCCAACCACCGCATATATGAGCACCGCGAAGGATACAACACGCATCAGCAAGATACTGACGCTAGCACAGATTATGGGGCGAGCGTGGCCCAAGGCGACGGAGGCGAGCCCACGAAAGAGCGCTCACGGCGGCGTGATGCTGAGACCCGAGATCGGCGAGGTTTACACATTGGTTTTGTTGGGCACGATTTCGCCGAGCACCCCACCGCGCATATGATGGAAGGGGTGTTCGTCTGGCAGAAGAGACTGGCGAAGGCCAGGGACGACAAGGAGGGCTCCGAAGGGGCGTTCGAAACCGGGAGGGGGAACACGCCGAGGAAACCGCGGGCGAATGACGGCAGTAACTACAGGGCATCGGAAAATTGCTGCAGGTGGGCGGAGTAGAATATTATCTGGATATATTCATATTTTTCAGTGTTATTGTCTGTGTCGTCTGCCTTCCAGAAAAGGCGCATGCCACTCGTTCTCGGGGGAAAAATCGAAACGAAAGTCATTGAACGCCGACTCACTACGAAGCGTGTGTCCGCGCGCTAGAGAGTAGAAAGAGGTGGCAAGCCAAATAAACGCGTGCAAGTGTTCTATGCCCCGCGATGCGTTTCGAACGCTGTCCTTGACAAGCGTATTTTGCGCCGGCACCCTATATACACCGGATGCAGCATAAAGAGGAGCGCATGAAGAATTACGTCCGTCCGCTTCGTGTTAGTACCCCGACACAGTCTCAGTGGGTCCCTTCCCGGCAGCCAAGGGTGCTCGGAATAATTTTTGACAGTGACATTAACCATTGCGACCCCCGCCCCCCCCCGCCGCCGGGGCATTTCGTAGGTACGCGATCTATAGCTACGGGGGGGGGCGCGGCGACGACGACCGGAGCGGATCGGGCGGTGACAATTCCACATCCTCTAGGACACGGCAGTCGCTTCGCTCGCATGCCTCCTCCTTTGTCGACCTGTACGCTACCGGGCACGGCGAGAGCGCCGCTCGGATTCAGGCAGACGGTGTTGACATCCTGGTAGACCTCCAGGGGCACACCCTGGGAGGAAGGAGCGAGATCGTGGCAGCTCGGCCCGCCCGACTACAGGTCTGAAAAAAATCGACGGCACAGGTGGTCAGCCAGAAAACTTTTGTCGCGAGTTCCAGCCGAATAATCGTGTTTGGGTGGGTATGGGCTTGGCGTCTGCAGGCGCGTGATATTTTGTTTCCCTCGGTTTTCTGGAAGTACTGGGGGCGTGGCCTTGGATCCTCACTTTCGTGTAAAATCGAAACATAAGATCAGAGGGTGATCAGCGGTGCATTTGTGAACCCTGTAAAAACAAAACTGCTCGGTATACCGCGAAGAGTATGTGCGACGATTTAAGGGCCCCTAGCGGTTGCGGTGCTTGCCCGTCCAATCCCGTCGAAGCATGCAAGGGCGGCTGATTGTTGCCGAACCTTCTGATACATTTTCTCCGCCAGGAAAACATTTACCATACTTAAGAGGACGATCACTATTTCCAGGAGCAGGTGTGGTGATTCCGTTCCGTATCAAGGCCTCACACTCACGAGTTCGCCAAGAGATCGACCTCTTTGCAATGTTTGGTATTAATAGACACCCGTAGTCATACCTTCGAAAGCCCGCTCCAGCATGTATATTCAAGTGTAACGGTTGGGTAGAGTGGAGACATGCTGATGGGTCGTGGTACCTTCGTAATCAGGTGAGCTATCTGGTGTTTCCGGGCACTAGCGGAGCTCCGTACGTGGACTACCTTCTCGCGGATCGACACGTGAGTGGAAACTGTATCGGTGGGTAGCACAGGTGCAAGCCTCTATAGGTCGGCCATGATGCCGCTTAGAGTAATGGCGTGGCTCGTTGGTTAAGTGCCTTTCTGCGAGGTTGGAGCTAGTGGTGCGTGTTAGCATGTACCGCGGATACAAGTGCGGAAAAGGACCAAATCGGACGCGTTGTCCGTCGACACGAGAACCGCCGGAACCACCAGCTGATTGACAAGCGGACGTAACCAAAACACATTTTCTTTTCTGCAAGCTGTTCGCCACCGGTCATCCACGGTAGGAAGTACAGCCTACCGCTCTCGGTGCTCGAAAAAATTACGATATACCGGGTAATACTGTTCAAGAACACTAATGACTTTTTTTCGTCACGGGCAAACACGACCAGGTCACACCGCCCGAGCACGCTGCGCACTACTCCGAAAGCCTGGTCCTTCTTCCGAGGACGTACCAGGCAAATCTATACGAGGGGCTAGGGCCAGAGACAGTGGAAGCGGTGCGTTTGGCAGGGGCGAAAGACTACGAGAGGGCTGAGCTGCGGTAAGGGCATGCCGGGGGAGTGGACAAGCATCCGCACAACCCAAATCTCGTAAAGTTCCTCTAGCGCGTCGACGCGGTAGTTCTGTTTATCAAGTGTAGCTGTCGGATGTGTTACGAGATAGCAACTTAAATTTACGTCTTGTGCGACATGCAGCATTGAGACAATCATTTCAAGCGAACCCTGAGCAAGGCCCAGCCGACATTCCGTGCCCCGCACCGTTTCCCTTCTCGATTGTTTCAAGAATCCAACAACATGCCATCCNNGTGCTCTTCCGATCTAACATGCCATCCTGCCGTCAAAAACAGTCCCCGCGCGTTACGTTTACAGCTTATTTTTTAGCCCTCACCGCCTGCTTCTCGCAGGCGCGCGCACGGTCTTCCGGGCGACCTCTCCAGGCCGGTGTTCGCGAACTTCAACAAGATAGACAAGCTTGACCCTGAGTCATTCAAGTTGTGGATGCAGGTCTTGAGGAGGGTGCCCGGGAGTGTCCTTTGGCTGCTGGAAGCCAGCGCTGTGGACACCGAGGTAACGTTAACAACAATGACGTTACTGTTTGCCATACCGTGGAGATACATAATAATTATAACCACGGTATATAGGGAGCATGCGAGCACGCTAGTATAATGCCCAAGAAACCGTCCAAATGGTGTCAACAGGTAACGACCTCTCCCCCCATACGAGAGGCACGGGACGGTGGGGTAAGGGCCTGCCATAGTGCCGGGAAAAAATGTGTTCTCTCACGCTTGGTGCATGAACAGGGTGGCACTGAGAAAGAGCATGGTTACCCAATGCCAATAGTAAAAACACATATCATACACGTGCACACGCGGCTTTGACGTTATCGAGGCGAGTTTGCGTGCGCACACGAATTCGCGAATCGAACGTCTTCCGAAGCTCGACTTACTGCGAGATGGCCGAAGGAGCGACAAGTTGACAAAATTACGCAACACGGGGCGTGAGAAACTAAAAGAAGAGAGTAGTGGAAAGTGCGTCCGAGACGAAACGCGGGAGACGTCCATCCTAGATTGTCGCAATAGTTGCACAAATTACGCCGGTCGTCCAGAACATCGACGGACCCCGCGACGATCCTTCTTCGCACCACCGCCAACCTATACAAGCCTCGTGAAACGTACCATATACCACCTGTTGACCCCTGCCAACCGTTACTCCACCTCGCGCACAAACCTCGATTGCAACATGTAATGTTCGCCGGGAGCAGAAGGAGGCTATTCGCCAACGCCTGGGGGAGGAGGCCAAGAGCCGGGGCATCGACGGCCGCCGCATTGTGTGGGCACGGCGGCTGCCGAAACGAGAGCATCTCCTGCGGCACGCCGCCGCAGACTTGTTTTTGGACACATTAATCTACGGGGCGCATTCAACCGCGACCGACGCCCTGGCGGGAGGGCTGCCGTTCTTGACGCTTGCCGGTGCGAACGTGTTTCATTGAGACGCATTCTAATTGGCGATGGTAGCTGGTAATGACGTGGCACGCTCGGTGGCAGTCTCATCGCTCTGGATAAGTTTTCTTTTACTTCACATTTGATGTTTTAGAATAAAATCAATCACGTACGCACACCAAAACATTGCGTTGCTGCCTCCGAATGTGCATCTTGTTTCTGTCATTTTCTGCCCGTGGTTGCACTCCGCAACCTTTCACAGCAAACTGGCTAGTCTGACGCGAACATTAACAATACATTTCGCCGCCCGGCTCCTTGTCTTCTTCGCTGGATGAATTACCGTTTGCTGTTTCAACGGCAACGGCCTATACTCTTTATCAGGAGGAACATTTGCCTCGAGAGTGGGCGTTTCCCTCCTCCGCAACGCAGGGCCGAAGCAGGGCGCACTGTTAGTGGCAGGGCAGCGCGAGTACGAAGATTTAGCCGTCAAGCTTGTCTCTACCCTCGCCGGCCGCGAGCTTTTGCGCGAGCTGCGGGCATCGTTGACGAACAGGCGACGAGGAAGGCACCTCACTTACTCGCGGGTGGAAAAGGGGGATCGCGCGGTGGGCGCAGGTGAGGGGGCGATGGCCGACGCCGAAGCGCTTCTGCCACTATTCGACACGGAAGCGATCACGAGGGATCTGAATCGAGCGTTCATGCTTATGTCGGACGTAGACGACCTTTGGCGGGATAGTGGGTCGGAAGCGCGAGCGCGGGGGGGTGCACGATTACCCCACATCGTGTTGACCGGGAAGAAGCTGGCCGACGAGGGGTGGGACCGTCTCTCCGGGCGAGACAGACAGTAGCTCTGCGACTGAATGCAGCAACAAATTAACCTTTTTCATGTACGTACGTGGTGCGGTGGAAATACACGAGAACACGTGGCGTACATCCCAGTGATTCATGACACAGAGCAAATGTCAATAACAATGCTGTACACATAGCGCAAATCATAGGTACGGTATTTGTGATAGTCGGGGGACATCCGGGGTACATCCCCGGGCTTGCTATATGGATATGGATCTTACGGCGGGTATTTACGAAGATATACATTGTTCAAGCAAGGTAACGTATGCCATATGACCACGGGGGTCAATGGACGACAACCAGCGAGTAGGTGTCAGACGCATGAGCGTGCGAGAAGGGGTCTTCCGCGAAGCTGCAGGCAGGGTGGGCGTGATGCTGTTAACTCGCGGGGAAGGGTTTTCATCTCGGGACGATGTGTTCTGCGCGGCAGGAAGACAGGTGGGCGAGGTGTGCGGTCAATGGCTGGGTGAGCGTGGTGCGGTTGACGTGCGGGGAATGAGCACCGCCTCGATCTCGACCATGGTAGTCAACGCGAGAGAATCGAAGGGGCTTCCTTCCTCCACTCACAGAGGGGCCCTTCTTCTCCTCGGGGAGCGAACCCTGCGACCTTGCGAGTTCCCTGACAAGTCGTCGACCTCAAGCGGCGCGGCAACAAGAGAAATACGGTGGTTCCCGCAGTTTTCCTATCGATCATACCTCCTTGCTGCCTCCCAAGCATCGGCAGCTCCCCCGGGATAAATATTCCTCGGTCTAGTCGATACTGGACTCCACCTGGAAGGAGACAAGATGCGCAATGCGTTAATTCCTTGTTCAAAGATGCCAGGGCTGATCGCGGGTCAGGTCAAACCTCACGGGTCAGGTCGGGTCGGGTCAGCTGACCCGACCTGACCCGCGATGTTTTGGAAGCCTCCTGATCCGACCCGACCACTCCCGTGAGGTTTGAAAACCTTCTGACATGACCCGACCCGATCCGACCCGCGAGATTTAATAACCTCTTGACCCGACCCCACCTGACCCATGGGATTTTGAACACCTCCCAACCCGACCCGGCCCGCCAGATTCCGATTGATTAGTGAGATACGGGTCATTCGCGGGTCGGTTCACCTCAACCCGAGGGGCCATGTTTCTCGGCCCGCGGGTTTGACCCACGGGTCCGGCCCGTGGGTCGACACTTTAAAAA
>JAXFYO010007756.1:0-12583 GCA_034768055.1 Saccharina latissima
TATATACCTGGTACCTGGCATACTGTTTGATATATTAATTAAGCGACTTTTTTTATGTCATTTTTTTGTAAGATGCGCCTGGTAAAACACGTCACACATACGGCGAGTATATATGACGGTTGAACGCCTCGCGTACATTCTACTACTGTAGCAGCGAGCGCATACATATTCACATGAAACCGTCCTTTCTNNAAAAATAAAATAACGGACAAACAAACAAAAACAAAAACACAATGCCTTATGTTGCGTACGAGTACACCTTGCATTTTGTTGGCCGTGCTTTATCTACTCAGTGCGTATATACGTGATATGCATATAAAAAATCATTATCTGTAGAATCTAACGGCATTTATGAATTCGGTAACAATAGCCGTTCAGTAACTAGGTACTCGTACAGCAGTAGTATATACGAAGAAGTGCAGTAACGCAAGAAGGAGAACTTCGGAAGCTTTCGTGCTGTCATAATATATCCAGAGGTGAAGATCCGTTGTCGATACGGCACGGTTGACGATCTTCAGATCCACCTAAGGCCCGACTCTCGGCCTGCATTACTATTATTTTAATAGTGGCACGGCGTATAGCAGTAGTAGTTTCACCATAAAAATCTGACCGCCGGGCGTAATGTGTACATATAGCTATGGATTAACTTCACGTAGGACCGCCTGGCACCAAACGTTTCGCGGATTCGTGATACGCGTATTGGCCAGTCACCGGAAGCGATGAGAAGCAAAAACCTAAACATTTTCCCCGGGAAGTTGAACCGGCACAGGGATATATAACTATTTGCGGTATCTTACCAGGCAGATACATACGAATGCAACGACAACTTTTCATAGCAGATCATGACACATCGTAGGGTTGAACCACCTAGATCCGCGTCGGACACGGAGGTGACGCGGCCGTGGTGAGCTTCTTCGACAAAATGGAACTTGTTATACACTTCGTCGGACGTGGTACTACTCGTGGATGCTGGCCAGTCTTCACGTGCCCTCAACGAATAAAGCCCCCGACCACCTTCTCTCCACCAATTACATTTTTATTGTGTGCCTCAGACCGCTCAAGAAGGCTCCAACCTGTTCGGGCAAGACAACGCAAACTACCCCATTCTGGAGACGTACGCGGAGGGTTCGGTGATGGAGGTCAAAGTCGTCGTGTCTACCTACCACTGGGTGAGTTGAGTTGCCCTGCTTTCTTGCCAAACAGTCGGTGTGGGTACGAACCGAAAAGGGAACCACGTTTGGGGTTGCTGCATGGTATTCACGCGCGAATTATGGCGGGACCTTCGCCCAAGCTCTGGGTTCCTATTGATATTGATACGCAACCGCTTTAGCTTGCGAGTGAACGGCTGTCTCCGTGTCCTGCGAGATGTACACGTCTCAGGTAGTAGCGAGATCTACACTGGGCAATGTTGCGGTAAGGCAGGCATGTCATCGTGCATCACGAACGATACCACTAACACTTCATACTGTGCATATTGTGCCCCCCCCCTCCTGCCGCCACCACCGTTGTGGTATACCAAACATCAACCAGGGCCACCTCGAGTTCTTCATCTGCAACGCCGACGACATGACAGACCCAGATGGCGTAGTTACCCAGGGATGCTTCAACATGCATCCGCTCGACCGTGCATCGGACGACGACTCCGCCAGCCGCATCGACCCTAACCACGTTGGGAGGTACTTCCTCGACCCCGCCTGCCGAGCCTCGGAAACAGACCAGTCCATGCCGGACGGCGCTTTCAGTGGCGACGTCGTCACCGCCCGCTACCAGCTTCCCGACGGGCTCACGTGCACCCGCTGCATCGTGCAAATGGTCTACTGTGAGTTTGCCCATATATTGCTACGTGTGTCTCCGCTCTCGGACTTCGGAATGGTAGGAAGTCCTGTGCGCGGCTACAAGGGAAGGCCGATACCTTGTATTGTGAGTCGTAGCTGAAATCATGTTTATCTGAGCGCCACAAGCATTACACCGCTGTCTTGGGAAAACAACGTGCTGTCCGCGCCAATATGTTGATGCCTCGCATGCGCATATCGTCGAATAAAACTCAATTCCGCCAAAACTCACATTCCCCCGGCGTGTGTATTGTTTATCTTGTCGACCTGATGGTGTTCAGACACGGGCAACTCCTGCAGGCACCCTGGGTACGACGAGTTCAGCCCTTCTTCGTGGGAGAGCGAGTGCGCCCCCAACTCGGCAGACTGGATCAACTTGGGCGTGGGGATGTGCGGCGACGGAGACGCGTACCCCGAGGAGTTCTGGAACTGCGCCGACATTGAGATCACGTCCGGTAAGTCATGTAAGGCTAACGTTGATGCTACTCACACCATGGTATTTGTGAGGACTTCCAAGTGTTCTCCATGTGGAAGCTGGGTCTATATTACCTACCTGGTATGAAGAATGCCCGAGGCACATTCAACATCAGCAGGGGCAGAGGCGGTGTTTAAGCGTGTCTTGTTGATTAAACGGAAGTATCACGACGCGAAACTACCTCTTCACATGTTGTTTTTGCTGTCAGTGGCATGTTGCTGTACCCAAATATAGGGTCAAACCTTTCACCGTCTTTTTTTTCCGTACGCTTGAGATGCACGCATTAACTCCCTTACCCCCCCCCCCCCCCCCTACCGCCCTCTTCTCCTCTTCCCTGCTTCCGCGTCGCCTACTCCAAAGACGGAAAATCTACTCCTATGGCCCCGACACCCAGCTCCACCGACCCCGAATCTGAACCCACCCCGGCACCTTCAACGGAGGAGCCATTCGCTTCTCCCACCGCCGAACCCACCTCGGTGTCCATGACAGAAGAGCCAGTCGCTGCTCCCACTGCTGAGTCTACCGTAACACCTGATACAGAGGAGCCAGCCGCCTCTCCCATGGCCGAACCAACCATGGCCCCAACAACGGAGGAGCCCACCATGTACGACAGTTACACGCCTATGCCAGTCACCGCAACGGACCCTGTGGGCGAGCCTTCGGCGGCACTCAAGACGATGACGTTGGCCCCGGCTACCTTCGCGCCGTCAGTGGCTGCTCCGATGCCGGATGGGGAGTGCAACGACCCGGTGGCAGCGTTTGCACAAGTGAGGGCGTCTTGAGCTCACGATTCTACAATTGATCGGTGGTTTGGGTGTTCAGTGTTTAAGGAGGTCTTCACTGTTAGCGACGTAGGGGAGGAAATTGAGTTGTTGGTGCACTTCCATATCACTCGTCCACACACGCTACCTTTACCTTCGTCATAATATTTAGCTCAAAGGGCTTGGAAGCAGCCAGTGTTCCGTGCCTGCAGGAGCGACGGGATACTTGCCGCCCGAAGAACGGTCCCGTTGAGGCCAGGCGTGGACCGTCCGGCATTGCCCTCTGGTACCACCGTCGGCGTGCTTTCGTGGCCTCTCCGTGTTTTCTCTGGTATTTGATTGTAGCTATTTTCACGGAAGCCTGGCTCGACAAGCGAGGAACCTCGAGCCACTACGTACAAGCACAACATTTAACAGGTAGCCAAATCAAGCATTGGACATGTTTCGTCCGAGTGCTACCGTAGTGATGACATAATATGCCACAAGTCACCACCACCTTTCCAACCCCCACCAGCAGATGATTTATAGCGTAATGACGAAATGCCACCCCGCCTTCTACTTTCCGACCTTTTGTTGCTGGTGCACGTTTGTCAGTGTGACGGCGACGACTACGACGGCTCCACCTGCTGCCGTCCCGGGTACGAGTGCGCGGCGATTGTCGACTGCTACTCGGAGGTGCGTTCGTGGCAGGATCGTATCCCGCACTCGGTGGTGTCGTGTTTTGTTATTTTCTGATTTACAACGTACTCCGTAGATTGTGGCTATTTGTTTATGATGCTGTGGAGGTAAGAATCTGCGACTTGTGTGCACAGCACCTTCTGGTCATAACTAGGTGGCTTTAGGCAATGGAAGATCACCACCATGCCGGTTATATCCGACGCAAAGGGACGCGTAATGATGGTATAGATTTCGTGGCATGCCGAGCGGTCGGCAACCGTTGAGTAACTACTTCAAACCCACCGCGAATCAGATGTACAAGCTTGACGCTAACATGTACATACACTCGATCTGCTACATCAACGAACCTGTGACGACCCGTAGTCCGCGAGAGGTGTGAGAGTTATCCTGCTATTGATGCGTGCCGTGCGCGGTTGGGGTTTAAGTGCACCGCCTCACTCGGTCTCCCTAGCGCTGTCTAGACCACTTGCCGACCTTTGAAACTCCTCCAACGACGACGTCTTCTCTTCGTTTGGTTTGATTGGTTGACAGTGCCGGCCTATCGAAGGTGGCTGCTCGGAGGGGTGGGGACAGTGCGGCGGAATGGACTGGGACGGACCGACGTGCTGCTGGGACGGGGCCGAGTGCCTGGAGAGGAACGAGTGGTACTCTCAGTGTGTCCCCGAAGTCCCGTCAGAACCTTCTGCCCGGATGGGCGCCAGGGATTCCACGGCTAGAACAACGAAGAAAACCTACCCGTGATTAGTGTAGCAATAGAGTATATCATTACACGGAGCTATGTTCATGGAGTGGCTTACAACAATCCAATTCCCGAACTGCTGCTGTTGTCGTAGTGGCCGGCGGGCCGTTCATGTTGCCTAGAATAGTTCACGTCAACCCCTTTCGAGAGGAAAGGGCGACCGCTCTTTGGTGATGTGCTTGTCCACTACGCACGTTCGTGCACAGCCCCCCCTACGCGAGTGACCCTTTTCTGGAGCGTTGACGATGTGTGTCGACATCTCGGTAGGTTGGGCCGTTTTTTTGTCATTTTTTACGGTATCAGTAGCGCGGTCGTTACGAAGAGAACATAGGCGAGTTCGACGAGCACTATCCTCTACAGTAGGTGGAACAGCGGACGCGTGTTTGGTCGCATACCGAGCGCGAGCAAACCCGTTCTGTCCTGCACCACCTGTTGGACATCCCCTGGAGGAGAAGAAGCGGCGGGACGATGTTTATGGTTTTGTTCGTTGTTACGATATCACTGTAACATGGTGTCATATGCAGCGGGTGGTATGACAAGGCAGTCCGGGAGTGACGTTGTGTTTGTTGGTGTTTGTTTCCCGAGCCTGTTTATTTGTTTCTTGTGATTTGGTTTATCTCCTGCACAATGCGGGTCGGTTACATGCTATAGAAGAGGTTTTGGTTTTGAATTTGTCTGTAATACGTTGAGTGCGGCCGCTTATGCGTACTGCTGTAAACTTAGATCGAGGTATAGTACAGTGGTAGAACAGGTTGATGAGATTCCTTCCTTCGCATTTACGTTCCATGTTCTCGCCCGCAAGAGGAGCTTTACATCTATCCGTGGTGCTGTTTGTCTGTAACATGTGGTAGCATGTTTCGAGTCCAGGTAGCTTTGTACTGTAGGGCCGTGTATCTTAGAACAACTCTATGTTGGGAGTATGCGTGTGTGTTTCATCCTTCGATACAGGTACACGTATTCCCGAACTCGGGTAAAGAAGCTCTTGCAACAGATGCCCTATCAACGCTAGGCACGACTTGGCATTTCGACGTGCTGTGCGAACGGTGTCACCCTGCTATGAGTAGGTCCTACGTAGATACGAACGTGTTGCTTTAGTAGTGGAGTCTCCTGCCGACATTATGTCCTTGAATCGCAAGGACAAAGGCTTTATGTGTGGGGATTACCTCGACCAATGGGAACAGTATCCCCAGAGAAGCAGGAGTCGTCAAATCACCCTAGGTTTGTTAACCAATTCAGGTGTGGAACCGTCAACCCATGCTGCTGATACTTGTAGCTTTACATATATAGGTAGACATACAGTACACCCGGTATGGTATAGGCGTACGTTTGTCGTGTTCTCGTGCGTTCCACGATTAGTGTAGATATTCTTCGTACATTCCGTTGTAGTCGGTGGAGGTGTGTGAGTACGAGGTCCACAGAAGGCAGGATTAGTAGTGACAGTTGATTGTTGTTGGTATGGAGTAGGGTCAAGTCATAAAGAAATATTTCGTAGATCTTCTCAGTGGCTATGTTCAGTACAGTACACATACAGCGAGGTATTATCTCGACGGACTGATCAGTAAAGGTTTACAGTGTTCTCCTTTCGGCATCGCCGTACCCCGAGACGAAAGGAAACGTTCGTGGTGTAAACTGAGATACGCCTCTTAGCAACACAAACTTCGACGATTTGCAACCAACCGCGTGGCCTGCCGCGGAGCGAAGTGTGGTACAGAGTTAACCGGAGTGTGCATCATTTTTAATGTGGAGGGAGCCCTGTCACCCCGTGGACATGGTACGGGCTTCTCGCCCTTGTTATACTAAAACACGTTTATTGATTTTGTATGCTCTACCATGGGCAGGCGCACGCGCACTGCTCGCATAAGCCGCCTCCCAAACATTATCGCCAAATCTTACTAAGTTCATGCATAGACACCGCCTGGCTGAGCATCGAGAGTTCTGGCTGTCGTACATATGGGCTCTCGCATCCCATAGCTAGTGCAAGCACACGACGAGGCACGGGCAACAAGAAGCGACCCTGGAAGGGGCCCAAGCCGCCGTAATTGTTTCTCCGGGGACGACACGATATTGTCTCCGTTCGCGTATGTTAACGCGCCGCTACCGGAAAGCCCGTTTGGATCCCCTGTGTTGCCAATATAACCACCGCAACATCCTCCCCAGCTGGTTGGTCAGGGAAAATACAGCCACGCGATACTATAGGCCATGGACGCAAGGTTGTTTACATCGGCCAAGACTGTGGAAGGAAAACCAGGCCAAATTTCTCTGTTAACCAATAACCTTTCCCGGCACGCACAGTAGTTCACATGCGCCGCGAAGATAACGTAACAAGAAAATCACTGTTTTCTTGGATTTTCGCCACGTCCTTTGCCACGAAGACTGAGAACGAAAAGCCCCGACAAGTTTTTCCGCCAAGGAAATATCCTTATCAGCACTCACAAACTGTCACATGCGCTGAAAAAAATATTGTATGAGAAGACACACCGTGTGCTTGCCACCGGCACGCGCTGTGCCAATCAAGGCTGAGAGGGGAACACCCACCGACGTTTCCCCGTTTAGGTAAAACACCTCTCAGCACGCCACGTGCGCCGCAACAACATCTCCACCACAAGTCTACCCCCGTCCTGCATCACTTCCGACAGCATTTTCCAAACCCCAAACCGGAATACGGCTCGGCCACGTCTAGGGCACTGACGTTGTGGATCTGTACCAGCGCCTTCTTGACTTCACTCGTGTGCAGCTCGCACTGTTCCTACTGTAGAATTAGTCCTGGCCTTCCATGCCTAAACCGTCAAGAGCGGTGCGCGTGCTGGGGTTGAAAGTAAGCTGAGGCCGGATCAGGAAAAGGCTGAAGGCGATGGGCATCGAACTCTCGACCTCGGAAGGGGTCATGGCTGAAGACAATATGCATCGAACCCTCGACCTAGCGATTAACGGAGAGATACCCACGACACCGAAGCAAATGTATTTTACACTATACATGGAAACTGATTAGGGTCCGTATTAACGAAGAAAGGTTAAAATTGAATCGAGTTAAGTCGACTTTGTTTTTTTAATGTAAAATTGAATTCGATTCGATTTGATGGAAACATTCGACGTTGGGTTCTATAGGGAAACCACGCATTTTTGTCGGAATTGTAATGAGGTCGGAAGAACAAAGCATCTTACACAACACCCGGCCGACAAGTACCGAGGAGGGCAGAGTGAGCGACGGTGTGCATCCTCGCTTGCGCGCCACCAACAGCTTCTGTCATTCTTAGCGACGCAGGCTAGAAAGCTCTTACTCTCGGCTTATGTTGGGTGGGCGGGGGAAGCCTTTAAACGCCACGCACGGGACAGCGATGGCGATACAGCTATGGAAGTCTTGAGCGTTTCCTCCGTGTTTTGGGTCAATCGCCTGGTTCTCGTCGCGCTTGGCCGATCGAGTTGAAGGAAACATTGGGCTTGCGACTGCCATGATTGGTTTTGAGCAGCCACCGCCGGGATACGCTGTACTATGGTCTGTAGCCGTGTGTATGGATGTTGCCCCGGTCGCCACCCGTTGAGGTCCACGGTTTATCGCCTAGTTGGTGGTCGCCTATAATTGCCAAACGGCGATGGATGGCCTCGAGGATATTGGCCCAGTGGGAACATGCCATCCAAGTTGGACAGACCCCCCCATTTCAAATCGATTCGACCCGATCGAATTGGAAAATAGGTCTTACGGGACATATTGTTTTATTCAATGGGATCAACTTTCCATCCATTTTCGCTCGTCCCAAATTTCAAATGCCTTCGTGGTGATTCATGTTTTTACCAATCATAAGAAACTTCAAGTCGATGAATTAAAAACAAATCGATTTGAATCCATTCGAATTGAAATATATCTTCCGCAATACGGGCCCTTATACCACACCGTCGTACCATCCTCCTCTGTTGGTTGGCCATATATAGGCTAGCTACGCGATACCCAAGACGTTGTACGCTGACGAGGAGGAACCTGACAGCAAGGCAGACATCAATTTACTAAGTAACACTGATTAATGAGCCGGCCGCAACACAGCATGACAGTATCATGCGTACATAGCGTCGAGCACACATACGTGAGTGACATATATGCCTGCGGTGGCTAGTGGACGCGATCATGCGCGGCAGGCGAGCATGCAAGAACGCGAGACACGAAAACAGGGGTCGAGCAAGCCAGGCGCGGTGGCATGGTGGGTGGGCATGGTGGCACGCGCCACGGGGAAACAGGGCACAAGCAAGACGGGCGCGGCGGCGCAGTGGGCGGGGCTATGAGCACGCGCGGCGGGGCACAAGCATGTAGAGCGCGACGGCAGCATACGCACGTACATATAAACACATACATATATGCATATCATAACATACATTACATACTTACCTACGACGATTATGCCTTCAAGTCAAGCAATCTGGTTGTGAGGCATGCAGTTGTTTGATAAGGACAACACCAGCACTAAGATCATGATGAGCAACGCGCAGGCGTGTCATGATCACAAGCAGATATGCAGTTTGTTTGATCAAGGGCAAACATGGTTTGTTTTATTACGAATAAACATTTCCAACTTGATCACAAGTAAACATGAAGTTGTTTTGAGTTGGCCATACAGCGGAAGGAACTACCATACGACTTAGAATAGTAGCTGGAAACGTCTCCTGAGTGCTGTTATGTTGCTCCAGCTGACCGCCGGACGTTTCTTAAGCCCACTTTCCCACTCAGTGACGGGGGAGATACGCCACTGGGGCTCTCTGCCTCGGATACAGGTGCCGTCGCGATGTAGGAGGAGCTTCAGGTGTTCCGCGTGGTCAAACGCATGGTTACTCATGATCGGAAAGATCGCAGCCTACTATCCCTGAGCACCGACACTTGAAGCAAACGAGGATTCGATTGGACAACGAGCGCGTATGGCACACCTAACTGGCGAGCAGGCACGCGGTGTCAAACATGCATGCACCTATACGCGCGTACCTATGTGATAGCGAGCTTACACCGATGTACAGTGCGCGATTGCGAGAACCCACACTATACGCACACTCCGAGGTCAAACGCCGAGCATCCCTGCACAACTACAGACACAAACTTAGGAACGACATCGAACTTATCTGGCGTGCTAGCATATGTGCGATGACAAAGTTATACATGCCTATATGCTTGGTATGCAACAGTTCGAGTGTCCCGCATGACCCCCTAATATGCGTACGGCTCATGATATATATGGAGGCGGATGATCACGGTTAGCTCAGGGCCATAATCGCTGAAGCACTCATGGGAGATGACCACCCTCGCCGACGCAAGTGAAATTTACACGAACTGTATTTATATATTTTGAGTAGATACCGACCAAACCAGAGAAACATACGGCGCTGCTGCTGTGGTCGACGATCCCCAGCACAAACAGCGGTGCCTTAGATACTCGCCGAATCATTAATATCCACACAGGAAATCTGGAGATATATTATTATCTACCACATCAACATTAAAACGACCGAGATATTCCCATACACTCATCGTGGCTTGTTCACTCGCGTCTCCGTTTTCTTTAAATGAGAGTGCGGACTCATCCGGGGGGNNNGTGTGGTATCTCGTGTGGTACACGAGGGTCACATGATAGCACACATGTTCTATTTACAACAGTAATAGTACTGAGGAGCAACGCGCAGGCGTGTCGTGATCACATGCAGACATGCAGTTGGTTTGATCACGGGCAAACACGGGTTGTTTGATTACAAAAAACATTTCCAACTTGATCACAAGTAAACATGAAGTTGATTTAAGTTGGCCATACAGCGGAAGGAACTACCAAGGACTTAGAATAGTAGCTGGAATCGTCTCCTGATTGCTGTTATGTTGCTCCAACTGACCACCGGACGTTCCTTGTGCCCACTTTCCCACTCAGTGACGGGGGAGATACGCCACTGGGCCTCTCCGCCTCGGATACAGGTGCCGCCGCGATGTAGGAGGAGCTTCGGGTGTTCCGCGTGGTCAAACGCATGGTTACTCATGATCGGAAAGATCGCAGCCTTTGCTATTCCTGAGCACCGACACTTAAAGCAAACGAGGATTCGATTGGACAGCGAGCGCGTATGGTACACCTAACTGGCGAGCAGGCACGCGGTGTCAAACATGCATGCACCTATACGCGCGTACCTGTGTTGATAGCGAGCTTACGCCAATGTACAGTGCGCGATTGCGAGAACCCACACTATACGCACACTCCGAGGTCAAACGCCGAGCATCCCTGCACAACTACAGACACAAACTTAGGAACGACATCGAATTTACCTGGAGTGCTAGCATATGTGCGATGACAAAGTCATACATGCCTACATGCTTGGTATGCAACAGTTCGAGTGTCCCGCATGACCCCCTAATATGCGTACGGCTCATGATATATATGGAGGCGGATGATCACGGTTAGCTCAGGGCCATAATCGCTGAAGCACTCATGGGAGATGACCACCCTCGCCGACGCAAGTGAAATTTACACGAACTGTATTTATATATTTTGAGTAGATACCGACCAAACCAGAGAAACATACGGCGCTGCTGCTGTGGTCGACGATCCCCAGCACAAACAGCGGTGCCTTAGATACCCGCCGAATCATTAATATCCACACAGGAAATCTGGAGATATATTATTATCTACCACATCAACATTAAAACGACCGATAATTTTTCAACGGTAGTTTATCCAGAAACAGTGTGTAATGTGGAACAGCACACCTCGAGCGAGCGCGATCTAAGCCACCGTGGGCAACAATTTCGACCGCATAGGTTCAGCTCTGCCTCCGCCGGGGGGCACACGCACAATGCTAGCGGTGGCATTGGAAATATACAAAGAAAGGTCTCGTCACGATCTCGCCGAGATATTCCCATACACTCATCGTGGCTTGTTCACTCGCGTCTCCGTTTTCTTTAAATGAGAGTGCGGACCCATCCGGGGGGGTGTGGTATCTCGTGTGGTACACGAGGGTCACATGACAGCACACATGTTATATTTACAACAGTAATAGTACTATGTATATCGTACTACTATCAGCAATACGTTCGAAATTTCTACACTATTTACTACCGGTCGTATGATGCTCCTAGAAAAAATATATACATTCGAAGCCGTTGGGTTCCTTGTCGTTTTTGTATCCCTTGGGTTTCTTGTTAGTTCGTGGAAGGTTTATGAGTTATTCGCGTTGTTGCTGATGCCATGTACTCGTACTACTGCCGTCGGATTGCAAAGACAATACCACTCGAATATTGTACTGCTGTAGGTAGTAAATTTTACTTTCTCTGTTATCCTCGTGTGTATGTTATATGGTTGGAACAAGCGATGTGCCCATTGTCAGATGACGAATTGTATACTAATAAATAAGACCACCAGCGCTGTGAGCTTGTCGATACGCAATGCCTTTCTATTTATTGTATATATACATATGTAATACCTGTCTGTTTGTGTCCTTCACCACGTACACATGTATACATCATGACAATACTCACTCATCAATCATTCTCATTCATCGTTTTTTGGAACATATATATATTTATACTTTCTACTTTTTGTTCAGGGTTTGACCGGTGAAGAGACAGCGGCCAGCGACTAACTACTCGTAACGGCCCCGGAATCTGGAGTAATAGTAATAAAATGCTCATTCGGGTGTATGGCCCAGAAGAGGCGTACACGTAGTGTGCGGCTGAAGTATTATGTGGGGTGGAGAATAGGAATCAGGCCAGCGCTGCTTTGTAGAGATACAGCGTATATTTCCAAAGGCAAGTCCGGTAGGGTGTACCGGTACCGGGGGTATATTTGTCGCGCGTACCGAACTTACCGAACTGTCGCATACCGGTATTGAAAAAGTACCGAACTTACCGAAATGTCCTGTACCGGTATTGAAAAAGTACCGAACTTACCGAAGTGTCGGGTACC
The DNA here is from genome assembly GCA_034768055.1 of Saccharina latissima. Classification (NCBI taxonomy): domain Eukaryota; class Phaeophyceae; order Laminariales; family Laminariaceae; genus Saccharina; species Saccharina latissima. The sequence continues at coordinate 12,399 of JAXFYO010007756.1, forward strand.
GTTATTGAAAAAGTACCGAACTTACCGAAGTGTTCGGTAGGGTATTAAGCACACTACCGAGAAAATACCGGTACCCCCGGTATTGTGGACGAGGGTATACCGGTACCCGGGGTATATTTAGGTGAGCGTACCGAACTTACCGAAGTGTCAGGTACCGGTATTGGAAAAATACCGAACTTACCGAA